>OY723386.1:58071569-58201569 GCA_963210295.1 Ophion ellenae | reverse complement strand
TTTCATCTCATGGCGATTGGTAATATCGGTTGAATGATTTGCATCCAAGGGAGGAATATTACACGTTTATTGCGGGTAGTATGCGAGCGCATAGCAGCTCGTGCCCGGTCGAAGGGACAAATGCCGATGCAAATGTGAGGGAAACGAAACATTTGGCATAGCCTTGGCTGTTGCACGGAGCATCGCGATGCAGTGTTGTTTTTTGGGAGCTGTCAAGCCAAGTAAAGATCGCCAGGACCTCTGATTTAAAACGCATCTATAATATTGATGGGACAAATCGGAGAAATACTTGTTTGATTATTTGGATTATCAAGTTTATTTGATTATTTGATTTATCAAATCTATTTGTTTATTTAATTTATCAAACGCATTTCATTATTCAACATTATTAAATGTATATGATTATTCAATTGATCAAATACATTTCATTATTTCATTTGTCAATTTAATTTCATGGCTCTTAAAACCGTTCTGGAGACAAAATTTACAAGAATTGATTTTTCGAAACTTCGCCTAGTGATTTCGAGGTCCTTCGAATTGGATCGTACCAAATTTTATTGGACGGTCCAGCCCCGAATAAACTTTTTTCTCACCTATGCGCCGAAAGGCACAGCACACACATAGAAAAGCAGAGATTTCGATGGGAAGAAACTCGTTTGTAGGGAATGAGGGACAATAGAGTGGGCGTTATTCCAAGTGTATCGGTCGAGCCCTCATTAACGACCTCATTAATCCCTCGGAAAAGCGAAACGCGAGAATCTAGTCCTGCATCTCGATTGTAGGATATGTGTATAGAGCTTATGCACGAAAACAATATATGTATATATATATATATATATATATATATACACACACACATAGAAGGGTCCTCGAAGGCGGATGTCTTCGAAATAACTTTTTCACGTGGACATATGCATATGGGTAATTCCACCAATTTTGTGTCAAAGTTTTACCGGGTGGTCTGAATTTAGGAAAACTAAGAAAGTCATCTGAAAGGTAAAATTCAAACAAGCATCCATGATTTTTTTCGAATTTTTTTATCCAATAGTTTTTGAGTAATGGCAGCTCACAGTTTTCAAATTTTGTAAAACACCAAATTTTCAAATGCCCATAACTTCTTTCCAATTATAGCTAGAACATTTTTTAAAAACCGGTTTTTTAGAGAAAAAAATGAACGTTTTGAAAAAAAAATATGCTGAAATTCTGGGTTGTTTTAAAAATTACGAAAATCACGTTCAAAGTATAAAAATCGATTTTTCGGGCTGTGCCCCATTTTTTCCGGTTTTGAACCTATTTTTTTCGAAAAATTCAGAATTTTTTACATCGAAATAGATTTTAAACGAGATGGGATCTCGAAAACATCAGCCTCAGAAAAATTAAATAAACATTTTTTCCAATTCTTTTAATTTTATTTGATAATAAAAATTATTGTTATTATTATTTTTATTTTATAAATTTGTAAGTGAGAGATTTTATAACTTCAAAACCAACAGTAGCTATTGAAATACAATAATTTTTTTTAATTTGCTTATGTGACATGACATTACCTTATAAAAACTCTGAATGTCTATTTACGTAATAAAAATGCCATTAAAGATATAAGGTTGATTTAAATAAATGTCATTTTTATTACGTAAATAGACATTCAGAGTTTTTATAAGGTAATGCCATGTCACATAAGCAAATTAAAAAAAAAAATAATCATTTAATTTTAATAGCTACTGTTGGTTTTGAGGTTATAAAATTTCTCACTTACAAATTTATAAAATAAAAATAATAATAACAATAATTCTTATTATCAAATAAAATTTAAAAAATTGGGAAAAAAATTTATTTAATTTTTCTGAGGCTGATGCTTTAGAGATCCCATCTCGTTCAAAATCTATTTCGATGTATAAAAATTCTGATTTTTTCGAAAAAAATATTTTCAAAACCGGGAAAAATGGGGCAAGGCCCGAAAAATCCATTTTCATACTTTGAACGTGATTTTCGTAATTTTTAAAACAACCCAGAATTTCAGCATATTTTTTTTTCCAAAAGTTCATGTTTTTCTCTAAAGAATAATTTTTTTTAATTTTCTAGCTATAATTGGAAAGAAGTTATGGGCATTTGAAAATTTGGTGTTTTACAAAATTTAAAAACTGTGAGCCGCCATTACTCCAAAACTATTGGATAAAAAAATTCGAAAAAAATCATGGATGCTTGTTTTATTATGACCTTTCAGATGATCTTCTTAGTTTTCCTAAATTCAGACCACCCGGTACAACTTTGACACAGAATTGGTGGAATTATCCATATATACATATGTGGGTAAAGCATTTCTTGAACCCGTCATATCTATATAATGCTGGCTATCAGCACATCTGACTGTTTTGAGACCGGATCTTTAATTTTCTTGTGCATAGTCTTACTATTATCTGAATGTGATTTTGAAGACTTTGGGGCTCGTATAATGTTGAGAACGGAGACAATAGGCATGATAATTATACGCTATTTTTTAATAATTATACGACTTCAGGGATCCTTACATAAGTATAATATAATCATGAATACCCGAAAAAAGAACTACACTACATTATTGTAGTTACCGAGTATATATGTACACAGAAAGATGATTTTTAAGACATCTTTGAAATCATCTTAGATGAACGTATGAATATTTATATAATTATTATTTACATCGATATATATTCATTAACAAAATTAATAAAAATTATATTTCGATTGAACATTAAAATGATATAATTTATGTTGAAATATCTGATATTGATATTTTAGTATTATCAATTATAAATAATTATTTATATAATAATTGTATATATAACCGTTTCAAGGACTGTCCAATTCCCAAACTGAACCGTTCGGATTTAAACAAATTTGGTGTCGTTCTCAAGTAACCAGTTGTCCTGATAGCCAATATTAAATAGATATAACGGATTCCAAATTGCCTTTCTTCACACACACACACACACACACACACACACACACACACACACACACACACACACACACACACACACACACACACACACACACACACACACACACACACACACACACACACACACACACACACACACACACACACACACACACACACACACACACACACACACACACACACACACACACACACACACACACACACACACACACACACACACACACACACACACACACACACACACACACACACACACACACACACACACACACACACACACACACACACACACACACACACACACACACACACACACACACACACACACACACACACACACACACACACACACACACACACACACACACACACACACACACACACACACACACACACACACACACACACATATATATATATATATATATATATATATATATATATACCGGGTGTCCCATTTCAATCTTACATCGGATTTATCTAGAAAAATACAGCTCGGATTCAGTATTGAGAATAATAAAACTTTTAAGGTTCAAAGGGGGGTGTTAAAAAAAATCTCTTCTGTTTCAAAATTAAAAATGGCAACGTTGAGATGGCTGACATGTTTTTTTTCAAAATAGGATCATGATATTTTTTCACCAAATCATTCATCAGGCCAAACCTAACAACTTTAGAAGGAAAAGCTTTTTGATAACGTTCATAATTTTTAGGTTAGAATACCATTTTTTAGCCGCAGTGACGAGCCACAGAGACCTTATCTTTGTTCGGGTTTGTTTGGGTTATCCAGCAAACCCAAACAAACGCAAACAAATTCACACCCACAGACGCGCGCACGTACACTAGGGATGTTGAAGACTTCACCTTCTCGCGGTACATTCTGAATTGCGCTAAAATAGTAAAGAATGGTATTCTAACCTAAAAATTATGAACGTCATCAAAAAACTTTTTCCACAAAAATTGTTATTTCGGCCTGAAATTTGGCCTGGTTTTGGTGCAAAAAATGCACCTTTTTAAAAAACCATATCAGCCATCTTAAGGGGCCTGTCCACATTGGAGCCGCGAAAAAAGGCTATTTTCGCGATTTTTTTTTGAGGATTTTTTAAAAGATATGAATATAAAATTTGTTGGGCTTGATGAATAAAGTCTTGAAATACATTTAAAAAAATGTTTTATTCATTTTTATTCATTTTTAAGTACAAAAACTTTAGTTTAACGTAACGCCTCAAAAATAGGTGGGCTGGGTAGCTCCATCACAACTCGGCAACGGTTTGTCTGAAACAAAAAAATCAAAGCCCATTAGATTCAATATGACACCAGCTACAAAGTGACCCTCGGCTATAAAGTTTTATTAAAAAATAAAAAAAACGGCAGATGAAAAACGAACAAAGTAAAAAAAACGCGTTTTTCGCAGTTTTTCGCAAAAAAAAAGAGTAAAAATAAAAAATTTTAAACTATCGAGGGTCATCTTGTTGCGAATGATGTTTACAATATGTGGTTCACATTTCAAAAGAATCGGTGTATTAGTTTTAGAGATACGATGGAGCTAGATTTTGAAAACGTCGTTTCGAGAAAATCGCGTTGAAGTTTATGCTATGAAAAACTCTTACCTAAACTCAATCGGCAATTCTTGCACCGTACAAAATCCCTTCTGATTGCTCATCATCGTCGATTTCTTCAAGTCTCGCTTGCTTTCGATTTTTTGAAATTTTCAAGTGGCCTGGCCCCTTAACGTGCCATTTTAAATTTTGGAGCAGAGACTTTTTTTACGTCTCTCTTTGAACCCCAAAAGTTTTATTATACTCAATACTTGATTGGAGCAGTGTTTTTGAAATTAAGGGGGGATTGTCTATTTTTCGCAAAATTTACCGCTTTTTGGGAATTTTTTTGTGAAGAAAGTATACAACGGAAAACTTGTGAAACTTGGCATATAGTTTTATTGATCTGTTTACTACATACAAAAAATTTTTTAAACAATTTAATCAAAAAATCCGCCTCCCACCCCCCTCGACGCGCGATGGTCCTTTTTTGATGGTGTGCACGATTTCTCAAAAACTATTCAACCGATTGCCTTCAAATTTGGACAGAATGCTCAGCTGACATCCTTTTATCGTTTGATGAAGCAAAAAAGCAATACGTTTAATAGTTTTTTATTTATAACAAAAAATCGATCAATTTTTTTCGAAAAATCGATACTTCAAGTTCAAAACGTCACCAAATCGTCAATTTTTTTTCCCTTCATCGAACGATAGCTATATGTGTCTAAAGTAAAATGCTTTTTGGGTTTTTGTTGCAGGATGAACGTGAAGGCTGTAATCGTGCACACCATCAAAAAAGGACCATCGCGCGTCGAGGGGGGTGGGAGGCGGATTTTTCGATGAAATTGTTTAAAAAATTTTTTGTATGTAGTAAACAGATCAATAAAACTATATGCCAAGTTTCACAAGTTTTCCGTTATGTACTTTCTTCACAAAAAAATTCCCAAAAAGCGGTAAATTTTGCGAAAAAAAGACAATCCCCCCTTAATCAGGTGTACAATTAAAATGGGACACCCGGTATATATGCATGTAGGTACGTATGTAATGGATGTAAGAGAAAGCATTTGGCTATGCTGAGGTTATAAGCGCCGTGGGCCTTTTTTCCCCCTCACCCACCTTTTCCGCTCTCCAGTTTAACCCCCTAAAGTAAAACAAACAAATCCGACGTGGCGCCAACGCAGATGCGTCTCGTCATCCCGGGGCTGATCTCTGAGTCAGTCGTTTTCTGCCACAAAAACATCGAATACGATTACATACATATATATATATATATATATATATATATATGCAACTCATCCTCGAAGAACTCAGGAGGATAGAAGCCTCGAATTTCATTCCTCTCGCATCCCCTTATGGACCACATATAAGCATTTATATACATATATATAAATATACTGATATAATATTTCCAGCGTCCGCGTGGTGTAACTCCGTGGTCCTCTCTGAGGCCTCGCACGGGGAGCAAACCTCCGGAGAGTGACGGAACGTTCTCCGCGTCTCCTTATGCTCCTGAGCAAACAAGTAATAGAACTGAAGAGAAAAACTTTGACGAAGGCGCCAGCGCACTTGCACCTTTCACGACGACGACGACGACGACGACGAAGATGAAGACGACGACAACGATCAAGAGGGAGGACTTTATTTTTCTATCTTCTCGTCTTCCCTATGGCGCCTACTGAGGATACATTCTTTTGCCATCCGCGCATCCGTCTCCCCAAATTGACTTCCTCGAGTCAGTAATTTTCCGCCACAGGCATAATCTTCTCAACGATATACGTCCGCATATACGAGAAGCGATATTCGACTTTTCCGTCTTTTCGTGACGAGTCTTCGGTTACGGGGCACTTTGAGCTGCACTTTGAGCTCGAAAGGTTTAGGAGGAACGCGGAAGATTGTGAGAGAAGATACGGCACGTTTGGACATTTTTTTCAAGACGTTTAATTGCTACGAAAAAAGTGTATTTTCTTATGATCAACCGCAATGGAAATTGTATTTTTTATCATGATTAATCGAAACAAGAATGTATATTTTATCATGTTGATGGGAGCGAAAAAAATGTATATTTTATCACGTTTAAGCGCAACGAAAAAAGTGTAATTTTTTTCAACAATTTAGATGATTAAAATTTATTTATCATTCTTGCGATGATATTTTCATCATTCTTGCGATGATATTATTATTATTTTTATTCACACTACTGCAAAAAACTGAAGGAATAGAAAATGTCTTAAATTTGTTTAGTGTTTTTCGAAGCGCTGTATCTATGTGGAAAATGGTCGTATCGAGATGGAAAAAAAGCACTTCGAAGCTTCAAGTTTCTAGTTTCGAAATCCTTCGGCAAACATTTTTTTGTGAGCTATGGTTATCGCGCAATCTAAAAAAATAGCGGGAGGAAAAATATATCAATTTTTTTTTGAACGTCCACAGTCTCGGGATTTTTTTTCCAGTTAAATCAATGTATAAGTCTGGTTTTTCGGCTCTTTACGTCATTTTTTGATGAGATACCCGACTTTGAATGAAAAAGGATCCTTCTGTCTTTGATCATACATATCTCAGCAACCAATGATCGCACACGGAATTAAAGGGCAGCTCTGAAAACTTGAATAAATTTCCTACAAGACCTCTAGATAAAGCGCTTCAAAAAACACTAAAAAAATTGAAGAAACTTTCTGTACCTCAAATTTTTTGGAGTAGTGTAGAATTCTTGCAGTTATATTCTTATTATTCTCATTTATTATTGTTGTGATTGCATTCTTATTATTCTCATTTATTATTGTTGTAATTAAATTCTTATTATTCTCATTTATTAATCTTGTGCTTAAATTCTTATTATTCTTATTTTTAATTATTTTAAATATTTGATTATTTATTTATATATATATATCTTTTTTTTATTTTTTCTCAATTTCTGAGTTATTCTGAGACCACAGCCGTCTTAAGCTACACTATATCGTACTTTCCGAGGGTACGGGGAAACTGTGGAAAACCCGTACCGCTATAGACGGCCCCATATTTCTTCTGATTCTCCGGTGCACAGACTTTTACTCGTTATCTACACCCAAGGTCTCAGAAGTATTGGCCTTCCTCTCACTGGTTGATGCGCCAGCCAGTGAGTTTGTTTGGGTTTGCTAAGCGGTCACCCCTCCGAGTAATGGCCATGCACAGCACTGCTTCTCGATGTACCGCCGGCGCTGACTCTCGACCGATCATCGGTGACGATTTTTTTTTTTGAAATTATTTATCATTCTTCCAATTGTATTTTTATTATTCTTTTTTTTTATTCTTGCAATTATGTTCTCATTATTCTTATTTATTGTTTTTGCAATTATATTCTTATTATTCTGATCTATAATTCTTGCAAGTATATTCTCATTATTCTTATTAATTATTCTTCCAATTATGTTCTTATTTTTTAATGATTTATCATGTTTCCATTTATATTTTTATTCTTTTTATTTATTATGCTGGTCTATTATTCTTACAGTTGTATTCGTATTATTCTTATCCATAATTCGTGCGATTATATTCTTATTATTCTCATTAAGGTCTTAGGCCACAGTAACGGGTATAAAATCATGTGCGAATCTAACAATTTTTTTCGTATGAAAAAGTGATTCACTTATAAAATTAAATACACATATATTTAGTAAGAATATCAAGCTGCGAGAAAATATACATTTTTTTTTCGATGTACAAAATGGCCGACTACTCGAAGCTTCTCGAAACAGCTTTTTTTCCAATTGTCGGGACGAATAACTTCAACAATTTTCACTCGATTTCCTTTAAATTTAAAAATTATGTTTCTAATTGCATTTCGCAGAGAAGTACGTACGGAATTTCTGATTAATCGAAAACTTTTCATTTTATGAGCAGTTTATGAGCAGTTATAACGAAATTTTTCACTGAAAATTCATTTCTTAAGTTCAAATACCTACAACTTTTGAATAAAACAATATTTTTTAAATTTCGTACGTACTTCTTCAGGTATTCTAATGTAGATTAACGACAATTTTTGATTTTGTTCTAGGTAAAAAATTGTGGATGCTAAATGTCACGCCGCGGAGCGCCTAAAAAAAGATAACAAAAGAAAATATTAGTAGTCGGCCATTTTTGTACATCGAAAAAAAATTCTAACAGCTTGATATTCATACTAAATACATGTGCAATTAATTTTATGAGTGAATCACTTTTTCATACGATTTTTTTTTTCAAATTCGCACATGATTTTATACGCTGTTGCCTAAGCCCTTAATTATCCTTCCAATTATTCCTTGACATTCCCATTTATTATTCTTCGAATTATATTTTACCTACTCCCGCTTATTCTTCTTCCATTTAACATTCTTCCAATTATACTTACAATTTTGTTTCGCAAGTTCCTTCAATTTCCCACTGACTTTCCAAAGCAGCGCGGAATTATCAGTGGAAAATCGCGTTAACGTGAGCGCCCCGACAATAAGCTCGGACACGTCCGGGCGATGCGGTTGTCCTTCGTGCATTCTCAAATGCATGTAATCTTTTTAGATCATTTACGGAAGGTTTTTTTTCGCAATAATACCGAGCCTATAATACGAGGGACTGTTGAATTCACCGAGGATTAGTCTTATAGTCGCTGAATATATTATGTTATGTCGAGTTGTATGATATATGTGTGTGTTTATATATATATATATATATATATATATGTACGTACGTACGTATGTATAGAAAGGCTCGCACGATAATCGTGTAGCTAAAAGCAGTTTACGTGTAAATACGAGAGTGAAACCATCCCGGCGAGTAAATCGGGGTGGCTGGTTGCCGGATGCACGAGGAGTTTGGGGGACGCCCCATTAGGAAGCCGTTAAATAATAAAGCCGCCATATTAGGCATACGAGAGAACACCCCATAGGTCCCGATGGAAACCCCGTATATAGCGAAAAATTATATGTATATATATATATATATATATATATATATATATAGGAACGAACGACACCGGGAACTGGAGGATTATCCCACAACGATATGTCTGCCCATTATATAGAGTTGCGCCCTCTCTCTCGCGATGTCGTACCATTCTTTCGCAACACCCATCTCCCACTCCACTTTTTTTATTCGCCGACCACAGGATCGACCGGATTTCGCCGTCGGACGAAAAGAAAAAAAAAATCGATCCTCGCGTCACCGTTGTGGGTATGCGAGAAAGCAAAATTCAGCTTGTCACAGGATAATATAAGCTGAATTAACAAAATGAAGGCCCCTGTGGATACACCTAAAGTCTTATTCGTAAAGGTCAATTTGTCAATTGCCGTTTGCTTTTTTTTTCGTAAATATATTTTTGGAAATTCACGTCTCGAAATGGCTTTCAGCGTGGGTATTATGATTTACCGTTTTTTTAAATCGAGTAAACCGTAATTTTGATCATATGTGAGGACTTGATAAATGGGGATCGGTTAATAATATAGGTGAATAAATTATTCGGTTATAGTTCAGTGGAGAATTAAATGCAGACAGTCGTCCGGTTATTGGAGAGGAAACGAGAAAATGAGAGGAAAGTTATTATATCAATTGGCAAAAAAAGGATGACAATGAATGGAAATAGTAGTAAACAACTTATAATCATTTTTGAAGTATCAAAATCAGGGCGATAAAATTGGATTTTTTTTTAGAATTATCAAACGTAATGTATAGAACTTGAAAAATAATAATTCAAAAGAATAATGAATATAAAGAAAGAATTCGTCTAATCGACTGAACGTACTCACATTGACATCGCATTTTACATTAATTGCAAAGATAAAATTGGGACTTCGATCTCCATTCGCAATGATGAAAAAAACATCATCCCCAAAGAATAAATGAAATAAAATGAAAACAAAGAAATAAAAATTGATATAAACAATAAATTGGGAGGAAACAATAAAACGAGAGGAAAGTAATTACATCGATTGGCAAAGAAATGATAACAATGAATGGAAATAGTAGTAAACGACTTATAATCATTTTTGAAATATCAAAAGCAGGGCTTTAATATGGGAAATATAATTTTTAGAATCACCAAACACAATATATAAAACTCAAAAAATAATCATTCAAAAGAATGATGAATATAATTAAAGAATATGTCCAATTGACTGAACGTACTCACACTGACATGAGATTTTACATTATTTTCTACGATACAATTGTGATTCCGATCTTCATTCGCAATGATAAAAAAACATTCTAAAATAACAAATGAAATAAAATGAAAACAAAAAAATAAAGATTAATATTTTAAAAAATCGAAAAAATACATTTTTAATAAAAAATCGAATTTAAAATAAAAAAATTTAATTAGAAAGTGAAAAACGAACTAAAAATTAAAAAATTAAATTAAGAATTAAAAAACCAAATTAAAAATAATTTGAAAAATACATCATCCTAAAATATAATTGTACATCATTTTTCTCTCAAGGCTTACGCGCCTGTCATTCAGGGCCTCCGTCCTATTGTGCACGAATCGATTTAAAAAAAAAATAGTTCGCGACGATTTTATAAACAATTTTCCCTTAACAGAATTGAATGAATCGTTGTTCACATGTCCTCTTGGAGATGTTCAAGGCGAACGAAGCAGAAGCCTCAAATCCAAAAGATCTTCGGGGTTGAGGTTCAGGGGATGGAAAAAAAATGGCTGCTGTACGCTCTCGCGTATTCCCCGCGGTGTTTTTCCCGCACCGCACGCGATAAATCGATCTCATTATCTCGCGTTCGCTATATACCCACCACGAGAACAAGAATAATAAAAATAACAATAATCGCGGGTTGCGATGATGGAACGGTGTAATAAGTAGTGCGGCAATATTAATATTCCTACATGTGTCCATATAGCTACGTCCACACACGCGTTGTATTATTATAACTTGTATAACGTAACGCACCATAAGGTACGTCTATAGTGAGGTAATGTGTACCTTGACTGGTGTTATATGTACACCTTACCAACGCACGCTTTATCGAACCATTTATCAGGCAAATAACCACCCGGGTATTTCTGTGCTCCTCGTTTCTTTGTTTTCCACCTTTCTCGCCCCTCGCCCCCTCGCCCACCGCACATTATTACAAACCCCAGTGTAATCCACAATTAACTACTTTTGTTTTACTTAGCACGAGAAAAAAAATCGTTTCAAAATAGCTCCAAAGCGGCAACATCTCCTATAGGCGAACTTTTTTCAGCAGCCTTCCTGGTTTGCCACCTCGCTCTCAAGCTGAAACATGTCGAGTGGAGAACATACAAAACTGACGTGGAAAGGTTGCGAGGTCGATCTCTTCGATTCCGATGAAATTTGACATGCTCGTAGAATGGGTAAAAATAAGCGACATGTATTTTTTCATATCTGCGGTACCCGATTTTTAAAGGGTGAAACGCACCCTCGAAAATTGGGGTGACTTTCGGTTTTCGTCGATAACGTTATCGTTCTCATCTCCAATGAGATACACGAAAAAATAAACATTGTTGCAATTTGATTTTTTTTTCATATCTCGTATCGTTAAAACGTTTTCGACGAAAAACACCCCAATTTTCGAGGGTGCGTTTCAACCCTTAAGAATCTGGGTTCCGCAGATATAACAAAAATACGTTTATTTTCACCCATTCGGAGAGATCGACCTCGCAACCTTTCCTTATGAGTTATTTTTCGCAGACCCCCGAGGAGGGAGACAGATGTCTTTTTGAAAAAAGAATTTCTCAATAGTGAACCTGTCAAAAAATATTGAGGGGGAGATACCTTACGACAAGGAAAAAATGGCTGATTTTCATGTTTTTTTTAAGTAAAGATTTCTTCCCTATTTTTTAGACTCAGGGTATGTTTTATTACCACTTTTGGCTGTTACATGGTATTTTTTTGTATCAATCTTTAAAAATGGCGAAGATATGGCACGGACAGACGACGTGACATGTAGCATCGACGGGATTAATTTGAAAAAACCAACGAAGATTTTTTCTTTCATAACGCGAGGATGAACCAAATACATTTTGCATTTTTGGTTTCATATTTGGGTTTATATTTGGTTTCATATTTGGTTCATATTTAGTTGGGTTCTATATTTGGTTCACACGCGGAATACGAATAAAAAAAGTGAGTAATGTTGAAAATCGATGAAGTGGTACGGTTTGAAACTAAAAGATGGAATTTCCAGAAACAATGGCTACATTTTGTAATAAAAAAGTACTTTTTTTATTTTCAAAAACATCTAGGATCATGTTTCAGACATTAAAGTTAGAAAGATTTATACAAAATTTAATCAGGATCGGTCGATTAGTTTCTTTAGCTATACGTAAAATCGTGCCATACCTCCGCCATTTTTAAAGACTGATGAAAAAAAAATACCGTGTAACAGCCAAAAGTAGTAATAAAACATACCCTAAGTCTCAAAAAGGGCGAAGAAATCTTTCTTTAAAAAAAATAATGAACATCAGGGAAAAAATGTCCTTTCTTAAAAGTATCACCTCCTCCCTGACCCCTTAAGGACTTACACCTAGTTGACATTTACCCCCTTACACCTAGTTGACATTTTTTTAAATATCGATTTTCAGTTTTCGACGGATTCACAAAATATAACATTTCAAAAATATTCTCTGGAAATTCCAAGTCGTTCCGTTGAAAATTGAGGTAATTATGGGCGTTGATAGGTAAGTTCCGCAAATCGGCGAACTTTAAACGCGTTGATCTCGAAATGACTTTTTCTAAATCGGTGACTACGATACCTCAAAAATCCCTGCACCGATGAACTTCAAGTTTGACAAGCTTCTTTTACTCATCGAAAAGCAGTGCTCGAACGAAGGATTTTTTTTATGCAGTTTTTTTTTCACCGAAAATCGATATTTTGACCTTAGACTGCGGCCATTTTTTCACAAGTCTATATTTCATTATATCCTTCGTCCAAGCACTAGATAATTTCATGCAACAATGAAATGCGTTTGATTTTTATATTTCGGATTATTTGTTTCCGAGCAGCAGTGGTCATCGCGAGGGACGTTCTTCCAACAATGGTCCGCACAAACCATTGTATCTACCACATTCATAAACATTTTACAATACAAAACCCGTAAAAGATACTTGAAGCCATACTCTTCAATAGAAAAAATTTATATTTCAAACCTGCACACGTTTTCCCAGAAAAAAATTACGAAAATTCCTTTCTTGGCCGGCCACGAGCTAGGTGTAATCGTTTAAGGGGCTATACCAGTGTGACACTTAAAAAAAATCGATTTTTTTTGCCTTTTTTGACAGTTTATACTTTCAAGAATATCATTATCATTTATTTCATTTATATGAATATCATTTTATCTTGCAAAAATCGATAGTTAAATCTTTAAACGCGTTTTTCTCGAAATTAAATTTTTAAAATTTGCTGACATTGTAACTCTAAGAGCAATTATCCGATTGACTTGAAGTTTGAACTGAGTACTCTTGAATATATTTACTCTACAATGACGCAGGATATGTTTGATTGGATGAAAATTGACGATTTGACATTGAAAAAAACGACCATTTTGTAGGCAAGAAAACGGAATTTTTAATCATAACTACGCCATTTTGTTAGATTTGGATATTTTTCGAAAATCCTACGTCATTGTACAGGAAATACCTATCAGTTTAACGATTTGTTTCCTTTTTCGGTTTCAGCTACTCAATCCGCCGAAATTATGTCAGCAGCGGAGGAACTTTTTTTAGCGCCTCGGAAGGCAGCGCATAAGTCGCTTGGATGTCAATATTTTTCTATGAAAAAATTATGTAATATACGTCAAACTAGCCAAATATATTCTTAATTTTTCGAAACATTTGATGGACTATTTTTCTTCAAAAAAATTCTCGAAAATCACCCAAATTTTCAGGGTTCACACTGATATAGCCCCTTAAATCATTTTGAAACGTTGAAAAAATAAACTCCCATCCATTTGGGAAACTGATCCCGCACATTCATGAGAATCCTTTCGTCGGAACAAATAAAAAATCTTCGTAGTTAAAACACCGAAATCACACCAGCCTAATTTTCTCGCTTCACCCTTTACATATTTTTTTTCTCTTCATTGTTAAAAAATATCAGTGCCCCTGTCATTTCCATTTGACAGGGGCGTGAATATGAATATTTTGCCATGATATTCTATTCGTCATAATCCGTCTGCTAGATTGCAATACTGTAGCAAAAACACTAAAGAAAAAAAAACTCTACATATAGATATATTAAATACAAAAAACAAAATCTGTATTATATCAGTATGCAAAACATAAGTTATTCAAACTAACATTGAACGTTGAAAATTACAGTATTGGTGTGTGGTAAAAGCGATCGAAATAAGTAATCTGCAAAAATACGCAAAATATTTGTTCAAACAGTTATGGCGAAGAAGCTGTAACTGTCGTATGCAAATAAAATTTTTACCCACTGTGCATATTTTCTACAGAACAGCATTGTATATGTAGTCACACATCTACACATACACACACACTCATATACATGTATATATATATATATATATATAGAGGAAAGCGCGAGAATGCACCACCAGTCGGTGGCTAATTGGGCCCAATAAGTATTTACCACCTCCCGTTTCACCGATGGTCGACGGTAACTCGTGACCACGGGGGGGTTTGCTGGTATCCTATTGTCTCGAACCATCCCTCTCTGCCGATCAATCCTTCCCTGCACACACACACACACACACACACACACACACACACACACACACACGCGCGCGCACACACACACACACACACACACACACACACACACACACACACACACACACACACACACACACACACACACACACACACACACACACACACACACACACACACACACACACACACACACGCACGCGCGCGCGCGCATACAGATTGGTAGTAGCAATCCCTAACTTAGTACATAAGCCCAGGACTGCACATCGGTATATACATGATACATAGAATACACTAACAATAAGGTGGTGTTACAGAGCGTCTGAGCGATACCGGCTCGTACTTTGCCAATGCGCTATACCTAGCTACGTAGTACGTATCGCTTATATAGGTATATACCCAGGGGGAAATACCCACCGGGGAATCCCCGGGTTTTTACGTTGTTGAGTGTCGAACGAATGGCAAGAGACGCGGCCATATCTCGGAGGGTAAACCGTGGGCCTAACTCAGCGAAACATGTGTTTCGGATTTTCTCCCAAGCTCATTCTTTCTCTCACTCTCTCTTTCTACCCTCTAATATACCCGTCACTGTGGAAGATAGATAGATTCGACACCTGATTTTACACACTCTCGCACCCCCCCCCCCCCCCCCCACTCTTTAAAACTTGTTCTCCGTATGGAGAGACAAAGGGAGTTTCGCTCACGCGCATTTTTCTCGCGGAGTCTTTGAGGGACTGGGGAATTTGGAAAAACTCGTGAGGACGCGCGTGAATTTTTCGTATATTATCGGCATATACTACGTTACGTTGGCTGTAAATATAGCCTCGCGACAGTTAGCACGCTGTAAAGGAAGAGAAGAGCGAGAGGGGAGGATATACCTGCGGTGCTCTTTCGCAGGGATACTTCGAGAGGTTCTTGATTACTTACAGATGTGCTTTATTGCTAGCTCTCGAGAGCAAATGACAAGCGATTTTTTTCTGTATTTCGCAAATTCTCGAAGAGCAGCAGAACACACGATTTTTTTTGCCCCGAAGAAGGGAACGAGCTTGCGGAATAAACCACCTGATTTTAGAGACTCAAGGGACAACCTGTTGGTCTCAGCGGAAGATTTTCGGGGATTGTATGAGGAGGGAGTGCGATTGGAGTTTGAGCCTCCGGCCCAGATCTCGAATCCAAGTATTTTGGGACGGAGGTTAATTTTTTGGGGGTGAACAGTTTCGGGCTCAGAATCAATGGCAGCTGCGTTTGGAACGCAGTTATTTTGCTGAAAATCAAACGCCTAGGAAGACAGTTGATTCCAGATTTTGTTACGGACTGAAAGAGTGTCACTCGCACGTAAGGTGATGCAAGATACATTCTTCACGCACAATTTTTTATGGATACCCAGTAGACTGGCCTAAAATATGATTTTTTTTTCAATTGAATTTTTTGTTGAAAATGTTGTTGAGGATGACAAAAAATGAGTGCTGACCAAATTTCAGCCCTTTATATCAATATTTAGAGGTCCCTCATCGCGATTTACTATTTCTTATTGATTCAACATGGTAAACGTTTTGTTTGCCGCTTCTCAGCTTCATAACTCGCCTACAGGTAAACACACGGAAATGCCGAAACCATTGTTTTTTAGAAAATTTAACGCTCTACAGAAAAGGTCCTTAGCCTTCATACGATAAATTCACTCGGTCGAAAATTATTCAACGTCAAAGTTGAATCCATGATAAATTTGAAGATTTGTGAGATCTTTGGACTTTTACAACGAGATTATTGTTTTTTTTTGTTTTTTTTTTATTCATCTTAAAAAGTATTGTATCCTTTTCACATTATTCCCTAGATAGTTTCTAAAATTCCTAATAGATGTAAATTTATTGTTATTTAAAAGTACATTAGTACAAGAATCTATTCTTAAACCGAATTCAATTCCCATAGCATGATAAATAAATATCTAGGGAATAATTGAAAAAGGATACAATACTTTTAAAGATGAATTACAAAAAAGAACAAAAAAAATCAATATTTTTGTCACACAAGTAAAAAAAATCTCACAAAATCATGAAATTTATCATCAATTCAACTTTAATGTTGAATAAAGTTGGCACGAGTGAATTTATGGTATGAAGGCTAAAGACCTTTTTTGTAGAGCGTTACATTTTCTATAAACAATATTTTTAGGCGTTTCCGTGTGCTTACCCGTAGGCGAGTTATAAAGGTCATAAGCGGCCAGCAAAACTTTTACCATGTTAAATGAATGGGAAATAGAAAATCGCGATGATGGACCTCGGAATATTAATATCAAGGGCTAAAATTTGGTTAGCACTCATTTTTTGTCATGCTCAACAACATTTTCGACAAAAATAAAAAAATAAAAAAATTTCATTTTTTTGGGCCAGTCTAATACCCAGTTGATGGAATGAAATTTCCATGTGGTGGCGTTTGTTCTACATACCCGCAAGTATGTTTGCAAATTTTTTGACAAAATTTTGTAATACTAGGCGGCGTTGAAGCTGAAGGAATCTTGCATCCCATATCTATTTCGAATCCCCTCAAGGAAGACTACCAGTCTAGAGCCTGGAAGAAAGCGAATTTCAACAATTTTTTATGGATATCCAGTTGATGGAATGACATTTCCGTTTGGTGACGTTTATTCTACATATCTTTAAGTATCTTTGCAAATTTTTTGAGCAGTTTTTGTAACAAAATGTCGGCGCTGAAGCTGGATGAGTGTTTCATCCCATGTCTATTTCGTATCCCCTCAAGGAAGACTACTAGTCTAGAGCCTGTAAGAAAGCTGTATGGATACCCAGTTGATGGAATAAAATTTCCGTTTGGTGGCGTTTATTCTACATATCTTCAAGTAACTTTGCCAATTTTTTCATATGATTTTGTAACAAAATGGCGGCATTGAAGCTAAATGAATCTGGCATCCCATGTCTATTTCGAATCCCTTCAAGGAAGACTACCAGTCTAGAGCCTGTAAGAAAGCGAATTTCGACCATTTTTTATGGATATCCAGTTGATGGAATAAAATTTCCGTTTGGTCGCGTTTATTCTACATATCTGCAAGTATGTTTGCAAATTTTTTCACAAAATTTAGAAACAACATAGCTGCGCTTAAGCTGGACGAAGCGAGTGACCTCTGTCTGATAGTGTGATCCAGCGGACGGGAAGGGTTCTCCTCCAATATTTTTTACCTGGAACGAAAACTCAAAACGATTCGAGTTCGAGATAAGATTTGCCTTCGAAGTACGTAGTGAAATAAAAAAACATCGATTTTTTATAAAATGGGGCGTGTTTGAAGAAAAAAAATTGTTTTCAGTAAAAAAATCGGTGAAAACCATTTTTTTTTCGGCAAAAGTTTTCAACATATCAGAAATCTCCTGAGTACTTCGACGTAAAATGTTGTTAGAAGGTTCCAAAAAAAATATCAAGCCAATGGGTAAAGAATTGGGGATGTGACGTTGCCGGCCGCAGGTCACTATATCAGACAAAGGTGCCTCGCTTCATCCAGCTCCAGCGCCGCCATTTTGTTACAAAATATCGTGAAAAAAATTGTACAAATCCTTAAAGATATGTATAAAAAAGTCCACCGAACGGAATTTTCATCCCATCAACCAGGTACCCACAATAAATTATCGAAACCCATCTTTTGTTAAGGCTTTAGGCCACAGTAATGGGTATAAAATCATGTGCGAATTTAACAATTTTTTTTCGTATGAAAAAGTGATTCACTCATAAAATTAATGACCCATCTATTTAGTATGAATATCAAGCTGTTAGAAAGTATATATATATATTTTTTCGATGTACAAAATGGCCGACTACTCGAAACTTCTCGAAACAGCTCTTTTCCAATTGGCGTGACAAATAACTTCAACCATTTTCACTCGATTTACTTTAAATTTGAAAGTTATGTTCCTAATTGCATTTCGCAGAGAAGTACGTACGGAATTTCTGATTAATCGCAAACTTTTCATTTTATGAGCAGTTATAACGAAATTTTTCACTGAAAATTCATTTCTTAGGTTCAAATACCTACAACTTTTGAATAAAACAATATTTTTTAAATTCCGCACGTACTTCTCTAGGTATTCTAATGCAAATTGACGAGAATTTTTGTTTTTTGTTCTAGGTAAAAAATTGGGTTTGTAGATAATATATATATATATATATATATATATATATATATATATATATATATATATACATATTATCAGCTTGATATTCATACTAAGTCGATGTGTAATTAATTTTATGAGTAAATCACTTTTTCATACGAAAAAAAATGGTTTAATTCGCACATGATTTTAAACCCGTTACTGTGGCCTAAGGCCCTAAAGTTCCATACTGGTAGCCTCTACCATTGATCTTTCTCCTATCATTTTTGCCGAAAACAGTTTTTATTTCAAATATGTGCAATTTTATCGGAAATCGATATTTTTCAATTTCCCTGCATATTTCGAAAGCAAATCTTATCCAAGCTCGAATTGTTTTCAATCTTTGTTGAGGATAACAAAATTGGAGAATTCTTGCCGGCCGCAGGTCACTATCAGAAAAAAACGACTCGCTTCATTCAGCTCCAATGCTGCCATTCTGTTACGAAATGCGGTGAAAAAAATTGTAAGGATACTTGAAGATATGTACAAAAAACGCCACCAAACGGAATTTCCATTCCATCAACCAGATATCCACAAAAAATTATTGAGATCGATCCTTCGTCCGGCCTCCAGACTGGTAGTCTCTACCATTGATCTTTCTCCCAAGCTCGCGAAGATCAAATCCTCAAAATACGCCAACTTCCAAAAACCCAAAAAAGAACAAAACTGAAACAAAAGTAACTAACGTGTCACCATCATTTCCACATGCAGCATTCCCATCCCAGCGATGTCCCCCAACATTCCAACATCAGCAGCACCGATTCTGATCAGCCCTAAATCACACCTCCCCATTCGATACCGCCATCTTTTCTAACACGGGAATACCCATTACTCAAGTAAACAGAACCTACTCCATTAGTCAATTACACCGAAGACCATATCTCCACGAGAAGCAGCCAACAAAGTGTCCCAACGCGTGAAAATGGGCCCCGACGTACTTCCAATGACATTGTCACTCGTACTTTATTACCAACAATCAGTGCTAAGATGCTAAGTGCGCCAGGCAACGAAGTAAATCGTCCGATTATCGCGTGCCTCGGGAAAAACCCGCGAGCAAAAATCAGTACGATCGCAGAGGGAAATAGGCAGGTATATACCACGGGGCATACAAGGGAAAAGACACGCGTATTAAAGAGGGAATGGAGATCGGAGTATGGGTACGTATAGGAACGCGTTTGGAAAAACCCAATGGCTATAGCCAGAGAGATTATATTGCCAGAGAGGGATCACGCGCGCCGAAGGGCCATGCAACCCGAACTCCGTTACCAGTGCACTGGGTACATGCTTTTTGTACGTAGATTTTCACAGAGGCTTCAAAGTGGAGGGGGGTGATGTGATGCTTTGTAACATACATCAATATATATATATATATATATATATATATATATATATATATATATATATATATATATATACATATTCATGTATGTGTGTGTGTGTGTGTGTGTGCATATATCGATGGCCCTTGTATATCTACGCTCTGCGGCTATACGCGTCGACTCCGAAAAACCGGTAATCCGGCCTCCCCCGTAATCTGATTTCCACAGGATCTCGTGCCAGGCACAGGCAATTCTATCCTATGTGTGTATACCGGACTCATTCGCTCTCTCGCGCTCGTTACGGAACTGTATCATCGATCGGCTAAGACCGGAGGGCAAGCGAGCCCTCTTTCTGTATACTAAATATATGTATATACATATAGACCGGAAGCTCACTGTATCGTTATACATACATATATATGTCTCTGTATGCGCAATTATCATTTTGAAGATATCGTGCTTCGAGGACCATTCTCATAGTAGCCAATTGTCATTCGAGCCCAGACGTGTCCTTAAACGAGCTGATGATGATAGAATTTATTGTGCTCTAGTAATACTTTCGGGCATAGGAATGAAATCATAAGAATCGTATACGCAATATACAAAATTATAATAATCATAACTTAAAAATAAACTTGACTAAAATGATAAAATAATAATGGAATTGAGATTTATACAACCAAAGAAAAGAAACTCGGAAATTGGAGAACTAAACCTGAAGTTGCAATCGAAGAATTACAATAAAATAATGTAAATAATACGATACAATTAACAATAATAATTTTGTAATACGCGCTTCGATAATAATAATAAACAATAATAATGAACAAAGTATAAAAATAAAACAAAATATAAAAACAATGTAATAAAGATGTGATAATGCAATGAGGATATAATAACATAAGATGAACCACCAACCGAACGCTCGCAGATCCTTTAAGTAATCGCCAGAAGAAAAAGAGAGAGAAGAGAGAGAGAGAGAGAGAGAGAGAGAGAGAGAGAGAGAGAGAGAGAGAGAGAGAGAGAGAGAGAGAGAGAGAGAAGGCACGGAGCAGTAACGTCGTCGCACGCGCAACGCTCGATAAACCACCGATGAGATTCGCTTTGCGTTCCTCGGCGCCGGCGTCGCGACACCCCGCAATTTCAAATATCGCTATATCTATATACGTGCATCTGTACATCTTTACAAACGGATACGTACAATAGGAACGATGATTTTCTTTTTTTCGTGGGTACCTCAAGGGGGGGGGGGAGACAAAGTGGGTAGTTTGTGAGAGTGCTACGTTGCTCGGTGTTTCTTTCGATACGTCATCGCGGACGCGCTAACAAGCATCCGCGCGCGCGCGTTTTCAATCACATTAGCGCCAACACGCAATGACGACAGGCCTATTATTATACTCCAGGCTCCGTTGAATTACGTGGACGCGTGGGATTCGATCTTTCGCTGGTTTGTCTCGCGTACACGATCGAGCGCGCCGATTGGTGGTCCCCCGCGTATACATCGACCCGGAAATACCGATATCAATCGCTGACAGTTGAAATGGCGTAGTCCGCATCGCGACGCTGGCTTTGCTCGCCCTTTGTACTTGGACGACTTTTGTTTGGGCTCGGTGACAGCCGAAATGGTGCAGGCCACTTGGCGGTAGAGACTTTGAGCCCAACGAGGCTTCTTCATCTAGCGGACCTACATGGCGTTGAGTAGAAACGCCAGTTCGTGAAATGGAGCGCTGATGGCGCGAATTTGAGGGTTGAGATGCGTGAAACTGTAGGATATGATGCAGCTTTTAGCAGAGCCAAACATGCACGGACTTCGAGATTTACAGGGACAATAACGATGTTGAATCTTCTGGGAAGCGAACGATGACAGCGATGATCACCATGAACGTATATGGATAAAGGATCGTATGGAGGAAGGACGTTTGGGTCATGTGTGCATGTCAAAAATTGATTTCAGGTTCACGTTGTATCAATGTTTGCGTACCAACGTGATCATCAAACACTAGGTCACCGGTATGTTAAGAGAGTGCACCGTTCACATGGAGTTTAACTTATACTTATAGACAGATCGCAAGAAAGAAAAGCATACAAAATTGAGTCAGAGAGTGATGAAGGCTGAGCTAATGACAATTTTCCTCTAAATGACGATCCGTGCAGTTGTCATAGAGATCCAATTGGTCATCGCTTTGAACCCCTATATCAAAACGTCACGCTTGTTCATTGGGTTCTAATCGGGACTGCCCATTGGAATCCAACTTACGAATCCAATTTTGAATCATACAGGTTTGCCACATTATGGAACAGAATCTGATATGATTCTTGATTGATCCCATCGCATTCTTTACGTTGAATTTACGAAAAAAAGGTCGACTTTCCGATCTTTTTTGTCTACTAGATTATTTATTTGGAATTTGGAATAAATGGTACGTGATTAAGCATACATTAAACTTATTTCGTGTCAATTTTTATTTAACAAGTATTAAAAATGAACATTTAAATTGAGGTATAGTAGAGCCTCTGTATAAAAAATGTTGTCCATCGGCCGGATCGATAAGTTGACAACAGATGGTCTGAAAAATGTAAAGGTTTTATGTAGTTCTCGTTATAAATGTAGTTCTCGTTGTACGTAGCCGTTTTTCGGAAAAAATGTTCACAAGATATCGAGTGTTCATAAACAAGTGTAATTTTAGCGAAATTTTTACTTATATTCGGGGGCTTAAAAAACAGTGAATTAAAAAAATGGCTAAGTACAACGATAGGTACTAAAATTTTGTTTTTTTTTAAATGGGAAAACGGAGAATCATAGCTAGGGTTATGATTCCGGCTAGGTCGAGAAAAACACAATTGAAAGTTTTAGTATACGTAAATTGTTGTGGTACCTGCTCTCACTAACTCATCTATAACTTGCCCAATTTTCAATATTTAAACTTGATTTTTTTTCACATATTCCTGAATGTGTATACTCAGTGAAAATGTAAAAAAATCGACATTTTACCCGCCACAGTCTTAAAAAGCAATAATCTCATCTTAAAAAGTGTAAATCGTTTGAAAAAGTATATCTTAATAATCTATCTGAATCACATCACCGAAAATCCACTGTAATTATCATTTTATCATTTATTTTACTGCACTTTGACATAGTTCATCACACACGTGAATGCTCACCAAGCGTGCAGGTTATATTTCAATACGCCCATTTTTTTCTCGTAATTTTCAACATATTCTCGATTTGAAGTTGGCAAGAATTCTCAAGTCTTCCCAATCCTCAATTCAGATTCTCTATTCTGAAATGGATTCTGTGCAGAATCCAATTGGATCCCAATGAGGACCCCTCAACAAATTCCCATAGAGGGTGCATCTTCCGTCTTCCCCAAAAAATTGTGCACAGGATCACGAAAGGATATTTTCCTAGGATATCCACCAAACTCCTGTTTAGAATTTCAAATAAAAAAATGCTCTAACCCCATTCGGGAAATAGCGCGGTCCACTTGGATTCCAAAGTGGACTCCGCACGTGCGACGTCCCCATCAACCGCGAGCGTTTATTTCCCCGTGCCAAAGTTCCATGAAAAATCATCTGTCTCCACACCAAGTACGCCCGAAAAGAAACACAGGATTTCCAAAGCTGCCAGATAACTGAGCATCGTCTTCCAGCCGTACCAGCTCGACGACAGCCTGCCGAAACGGCTCTCCCAAAGTTCCGAACCGAGTAACAAGAGTACGAAATTGGTAGGAGAAAATACGCGGCCGTGTATGTATTCCCGGGGCAATTGGATCAGTGGTCGCGATTCTTCGGAGATCCAGGGTATCCGGAAGAAGTCTGAAGAGCTCGGCAAGGCGAAGTAGGCGGGAGTGGAGGGCGAGGAAAAGCTTTGGATGCCGAGGAGCTGTCGCCCGTAGCCCGAGATATGCAGACAGCTCTTCACACCGATCCCGCATACATCCGTGTTGTAATATACACAAGATCCTTCAGCAAGGAGAAGGTCTCAGGTCTGATTGAACGCGGGCAGCGGAGCGACGCGTGCCCTTTTCGCGCACCCACTCACCCACCCACACACGCACACAGAGTCATCGTGGGGGAAACGCGGGAGGGTTTGTGAGGGGTGGTTTATGCATATCGCGGGGGATGAGAAGGGAAGAGGAGAAATGTGAGCTTGCGGGGTAAGTATACGTGGGTAAACGGAGAAAGAAACGCGAGAGCGGATCACACAGAAGCCGTGAATTCGCTGTGCGCTGCGATAGGTGTGTATACCTTGGCCGAGGATCACGACAGCATTGCGAGAGGGGGAGGGGCTACGCGGAGGAGCGAGGGACGCGGATCAGGGGGGGGGATTCACCGCTATCTCACTCCCTTATCTCTTATCCTCACTCCGCAGGGGACAAAGAGGGGCGTGTGAGAGCCGAGGGACCTCTCACTGTGTCATCTACTCGGGCGGCTCTCCGCGAGTTGCCGAAGACGTGTGCGCGGAGGGGCGAGCAGCCGAGGGGGGGTGATCGTTGATCCGCACTATGGAGCACGCGACATTGGTGGGAGAAGTGAACCCAGCGAGCACAGCGTGGGATCCGTCACGGAAAGGGGGAAAGCCCCAACTATCCCTACCCAGGCTGTTCATCAACTGCCGCGGCAACGGGAGAGCAACAGAGAAAGCGAGATAGCCCAATGGATATCCCAGAAAGCGGGGATAATCGCAGCCAGCACACATTGACAGGCGCACGTGCAGGTACACGCGAGTGTTTTCCGGTGTGGAGGTGGCGAGGTAGAAGGTAGAGAGGTCGAAGAAAGGTTGGCATGGCAACCGATTGGGGATCCGGCCAATCGGCGTATCCTGGGTAGGCGTGGCCTGTCATTGGCTACGACGTTGGCTACACCGATCCGTCGACTCGCTGGGTCACGGATCCTCGTTGGGTTGGCTGCCTCTCTTCTCGTCCACAGGCACTGCCACTACTTGAGGACCTTACCACTGTTGTTGCCCAAGCAAGACATGTCGCCGTTTCACTCGCTCTCACCCCGCCACTCTCGGTCTATCCCTCCTCTACGCATTCCTGTCGGGGCTCAACCCTAACCCTACTCCCCTAGCTCCCTTTCTCTCTCTCTCTCTCTCTTGGCCATCCCTACCCCTCTGTCTTTCTTGCCATCTCCCGTCGTCCGTCTCTCTCGCTCTCGCGGCTGTGCCCCAAGGCATGTCCACGGTATAGGCAACGCGGGCTGCAACAACGGTGGCCCACGCTGGGCTGTGTGTCTGACAAACGTATCATGCAGGGTAGGGCCGGTGCCGAGATGCCGGCTTGTAAGCGAAACCAGTTTGCTATCCGATACGATCGAGGCAACAGCAGCGGCCACCGCGCTTAGCCGAACGCGCTCAGGATCCGCTGAGCAAAAGGAAGAGCAACGGAAAAAAAAGGAAAATAGTCCATCCGGCATTGGTTGGTGCATCGGACTTGGCAAATACTCGGCATCGTGGATCGCGGGTCGTCTATGAGGCGCAAACCAGAGTGAGGACGAATCCTCCAGTACGTTTTGGGATTGCTCGGGACACTCGATGTGCGTCCAGCCTGCGGGAAACTCCGTTGTGTTGTTTGTTGTTGTTTTCTTTGGAACTGCGAACTGGTGGCAGGTCTCGTAGATCGTGAACTTTTGGGGCAGTGTCGGGGTGTCGTTTATCTGGCTTTCGCGGTGTGGCCTAATCGCAGACGGAGGTCATCTTTGGCGAGTGCGGGGCGAGTGAAAAGCGCGGTCCCAGGAAGGATCGTTGGTGACAGTGACATCAACGGCTACGTACAGTTGTGCGGCGAGCTGAACAGTTCTAGTTCAGCAGTCGATCCTGTCGCAGTTTTTTGCTCATCGGGATTCATCCCAGGTCCCATTGGTGTGCGGATTTGGTGGATTCGCGTGTTGTGATTCGAGGGAAGAAGCATCGCGGGTTTTTCCGCAATGAGGAGAACATTCGATCGACGGCCATGAGATGAGAAACTCGCGGAGCAGGTACAAAGTGAAGTTTGCTCGTAGCGATTCTTCGTCGGCTATTTGATTGGCCAGT
Source organism: Ophion ellenae (assembly GCA_963210295.1). Taxonomy (NCBI): domain Eukaryota; kingdom Metazoa; phylum Arthropoda; class Insecta; order Hymenoptera; family Ichneumonidae; genus Ophion; species Ophion ellenae. Next base: position 58,174,940 of record OY723386.1, on the reverse strand, counting down.
CGGGACATCGTCGGGATCGTCCAGTGATCGATGCCGTCCGAACTCTGAGGACACTTGCTCGGCTGTTCTTGACTTTCGGCTTTAGCTTTGGTCACGAGTTGATTTTGAGGGCGGCTTGGGTCTCGGAGGGAATCAAAGGGCTCATCCTGCACCGCATATCGGTGGTAGCGAGGACACGAGGGTGGTCGTGATTCGGAAGCTTCGTGAAATAATGTCAGCGGTAGCTCCAGCTGGTACCGCATCAGCGGTTCCAAGTTCGAACGGTCCGATTGTACCGGCCCCGGTATTCGCCCTGCCAACGCTGTCGTTCACGGTGGGCCAAGTGGCGACGGTGTGCGAGACCCTAGAAGAGAGCGGTGACATCGAGAGGCTCGCGAGGTTCCTCTGGAGTCTACCCGTTGCACATCCCAACATCCAAGAGCTCAACCAGAGCGAGGCCGTTCTGAGGGCACGAGCCATCGTTGCCTTCCACTCCGGACACTATCGGGAATTGTACGCGATCCTCGAGAGGCACAAATTCACGAAGGACTCACACGGCAAACTTCAAGCTATGTGGCTCGAGGCTCACTACTCGGAGGCGGAAAAATTGCGAGGACGAGCACTTGGACCGGTTGATAAGTATCGAGTCCGCAAGAAATTTCCACTGCCTCGAACCATCTGGGACGGCGAACAGAAGACTCATTGCTTCAAAGAGAGGACGCGGAGCTTACTGCGGGAATGGTACCTTCAGGATCCCTATCCAAATCCAGGGAAGAAAAAGGAACTTGCTCATGCTACTGGACTCACACCCACGCAAGTTGGCAATTGGTTCAAAAATCGTAGACAGAGAGATCGCGCTGCCGCAGCTAAGAACAGGTACGTCGAAGACGATGATTTTCAATGCGAATACGATGACGACGATCGCGATATCATCAATGATTCGGGGGGATTCTTTCATCCCTGGGTCTGAAAGGACACCCAAACTAGATGCGTGCGAAATATGCGAATATCGGTTTTGTCGTAGGTCTGATGAGACGTGGCGATTTTACGTTTGTGATGTGCGACGGATTGCGAAGGGATGTTGTTTGCGGAGATGTTCTTTGTTAAATTGTACATTTTGTTGCTCGGCGTCGACACCTTGTGTCGTTCGTAACCGCGACGTCGTGGGCTCACGATGGACGCACGTACCTGCCGACGGGAATTCCCCGCGCAGCTACCTCCACACTGTACCTTGTATAGGATTTCGATTAGAATTAGGCGATATTATATATAATATTCTAGGCTCCATAATTCGATCTCTCTCTAGCACGCTAAGTTTTTCAAAACTTTTATACGCGCTTATACATATTTTGTATATTGTTTTTGTGATACTAATGTAGTAAATCGATGACACTGACGTTTGCATCGAGGAAAGGCGACGAAAAAGGATCTTTTTTCGATTGCCAAGTTTCTTCGGCGGAACGAAGCTACGGCAAAGTCTTTTTGAGATCCTCGGTAGGGAGTTGGAAGCTAAATGTGGCGAGAATGATTTTGGAAAACGAGAAAAATGGAGACAAAATAAACGTTGGATTCCAACGATGCAAACTTCAACAATCGAGCGATCGAACTCTTCGTTCATGTATTTTTTCTTCTGTTCTGTGGATCCTTGAGGGATGTTCAGATCCGCTTTGGAATCTTGAAATAAACACTTATTTGGCAGAAACAAAGTGGGATGTCGATTATTTCATGAACGGTCGCGGTGATTTCTAATCTTTCTGTTACTCTTGATCGAGGAAATTGCCGATGCAATCGGCGTGGCGGATTTATCGATTTTCGTCGATAAATACGAGAAATTTAATCGACTCGGAAAAGGGAGCTTGAGATTTGAAATCCGACGACCGTTCTCGCCTTCCAATACTTTCCTTTGGTTCCGAATGCTAGTCCTCTGCGAGACGAAAATGGAAAAGTGTGTCGTTTTTTGAGTGGCGGAAAACAAGGACATTCGTTTCCGTTTCGCAATCGAAAAAAATCCACAACTTTGGACGCAGGGCGAAAAAAGTGTTGCAAGATTTCTTTGACGAATTTTTTTCGCTTTCTCTTTTTTTTCGCTCGTTTTTTTTTGAGCTTTTTCCGCTGCGGAAAATTTTCTCCTCGTTGGATGGCTCTCGGGCCCAGGTTCGGAAGAAAATGAAATGTCTTCGTTGCAAACGTCACACCCGTCGAGAACAATGGCCACGTCGTGTACGAACAAACGTTCGAGGCAACACACGCGAAGGAGAGAGAAAGAGAGAGACATTGTTTCAGTTGAAAACGTTCGTTGCATTCGCGTACGAAAACTCAATTTTCCCCGCCGCTCTCTCGTACACTCGGGGCCGGTTCACCCGTCGCTTTTATATCACTCTTTTTCTTTCCTTATCCAACGCAGTCTCTCTGCCACTTCGTATGTGCCGAGAGACTGAATAATGCATCGCACGCTTCGAGATTTCGTTGCGACTTTTTCTCTCTTCTTTTTACGACTTTACTCTTTCGTCACCAATTTCGCTCTCTCGTAGCATCGCAGGATTTCGACACCCACGAAGAGAAACAAGTTTCATCGCTTTGGCGTACTCTTCAAGCCACGTGAATTTTCATTTCGAATGAAAAATTGCATTTTGCTGCAATTGAGGCTAAAATAATACGAATTATTGGGTGGATTTTTCTGCGGTTGTCACTCAGAATTATGGAAATCGCAGTGGGCTGTCTGCAGTTACCGCTCAAAGTTGCGTAGATTTTTATGCAATTATCGCCAAGAATACTGGAAGTCGCGTAGAGTTTTCGGCAATTATCACCAAAAATACTGGAAGTCGCGTAGATTTTTTTTTTTTCATTTATCTCTCTGAAAAATACTGAAAATCACGGTAGAAATATTGCAATTATCGCAAAAAGTTGCTTAGATTTTTCGGCAATTATTACTAAAAAATATTGGAAGTCGCGTAGAGTTTTTTTTGCAATTATCACTAAAAATACTGGAAATCACGATGAAACTTTGCTATTATCGCTAAAAATTGCGTCGATTTTTCTGCAATTATCACTGAAAAAAAAACGGAAAGTCACGTAGATTTTTTGCAATGATCAATTTTTAAAATACTGAAAATCACGGTGGTCATTTTGCAATTATCGCTAAAAGTTGAGTCGATTTTTCGGCAATTATTACTAAACGAAAAACTAAAATTGGAGAAATTGATCCTTGGAAGTGGCGTAGACTTTATTGCAATTATCACTAAAAAAATACTGGAAGAGACGTAGATTCTTCTGCAATTATTACTAAAAAAAATACTGGAAATTACGGTGGAAATTTTGCTAATATTGCTGAAAATTGCGTAGACTTTTCCGCAATCATTACTAAACAAAAAACTATAATTAGAATGACTGATCCTTGGATGTAGCGTAGACTTTTCTGCAATCATTACTAAAAAAATACTGGAAGTATCGTAGATGTTTTTGCAATTATTATTAAAAAAAATACTCGCAATCACTGTGGAAATTGTGCAATTATCGCTAAAAATTGCGTAGATTTTTCTGCAATAATCACTTTTTTAAAATACAGGAAGTCGCGTGGATTTTTCTGTAATTATTACTAAAAGAAAAACTAGAAACTGCGTTAATCCTTGGAAGTCGCGTAAATATCTCTGCGATTATTTTTTTGTTAAGACTGTTATTTGCGTAGATTTGTCTGCAATTATCACTGAGAAGAATACGAAAAATTGCATTAATTTTTCTGCAGTTATCAATCGAAAATTCGAAAAATTGCATTTTGTTTCCTGCATTTATCATTAAAAGAATGGCAAGACCTGCATTTATTGTTCTGCATCTATGCCTGAAGAAATCTAAAAACTGCATTAATTCTTCTGTATTCATCACTAAAAGAATTCCATAAATGATATTGATGCTTCTGCAACAACTGCTGAGTAATTCAATCTCGTTGCTCACTTGTCACGTTGCGAAAGTCCTCAAACCCCTTAAACACGAATTCGAAGGGTCTCGCAAAAAGTGCTTAAAATCATTGCCACACCGAACGAAAAATTGCCCCCTTTTTGCCAAGGTTGATTCGCGATCCGAGTTTTTCCAACGCGTCTTATGGAATCGCGGGAAAAAATCGTTAAATTTCAAGTGTGATTTAAAGAGAAAAAAAGCGGTCCTAATGAAAACGCGCTTGTAAAGTCGGGTCAAAGGGTGAAAGTTTGTGTTTCTTCAAAAGGAGCGTTTAATGGAAGTTAATAGCGAAACGTTTAGTGGTTTAGGTTTCGCCCTTTAGCGATAATCACGAGATTGTTGGGGGTCTTGCGTGCCCTTCTTCTTTAGGGGCTATAGAGCGAGTGTGCGTTTTGTATCGTGTCCTCGACGAAACGAGAGAAGGCCTTTGTGCCTTGTTGATAGCCCCAGGAGCATCGAAGTACGCGGACAGATATCCCTATATGTATATATCCGCCTAACGCGTTTTCTAGTCGGCACTATAGTGACGAAGTAAGAGAGAGAGGGAGAGAGAGAGAGAGAGAGAGAGAGAGAGAGAGAGAGAGAGAGAGAGAGAGAGAGAGAGAGAGAGAGAGAGAGAGAGAGAGAGAGAGAGAGAGGGAGAGAGAAAGAGAGAGAGAGAGAGAGGGAGGGACAGATAGAAAATCGTCGACGGGGGTCGCATAATTTCATTTCTACGTCCGACGGAGGGTCGGACGTTGATGTCCCGTTGCTGCTGTTGCTGCTGGGGGCGCTTCTGGATGCTTTACAAGAGAGAGAGAGAGGCTAAGAGAGAGATAACTGTTTTCCTGCCGTCTCTCGATTTTCGAATTACGTATTTCAAATCCTATTTCGCGCTACAAAACTCGCTCTATATCCGCATCTCTTCGGCTCTCATTCTTCTCCTCCTCCTACTCCACCTTTCATCCCTTAACCCGTCTCCCTATTTTTCAACCATTTGTTCCCTGGTGATCCTGCATGAAAAAGCAACGAAAATCATCTCGCGAATTCAAAACGTCCGGGCAGGAGGCTGCGGCTCGATGAATTTAAAGGAAAAGAAATTCACTCGTGGTTCACGTAGGCACGATTGCATAATTTGGGATAGATGGAGGACTAATGAATATAAATGCATAAATTCGGATATTTTGAGATATGCATTTTTAGCTCTATTGTTATATTTATTTATTTTATTTGTGTTTATTTATTTTCTATGGCTTTCTTCAGTTCGTTCGTACATTTATTTGTCTTTATCTTCATAAATTGTATTGATAAACGAGGTTAGTTAATGTTGAGTTAACTATATCTAAATTTGCTCATTCACGTTTGAATAATCAATAAATTAGAGAAGTGCAAATCCATAATAAATTTAATGAATTTAATTCAGTGAATCATCTGCAAATTAATAAACATATAAACGTATGTGAGTATAATGTATTGAATTAAATTCATAAACATAAATAGATATGGAGATCAATAAAATATTGCGATAATTGCAAAAAAAATCCTTAAGAAATTTATTTCTCAGGTTAAACAGTTTTTTTATGAACTTTTTTTGTATACTTGCATAATACGTATATCGTACTTGGCTATTTTATGAGTAATATCATTCTTTTGTATAATTGATTTATGGACAAATATAATAAACGATCGTTTGCATTAAAATTAAAATAATTATTTTGAATTTATACCAGAATTCTTAGATTAATTTATTATTGGTTTTTTTTGTAAGTCCTCAACAATATCTGAAGAACGCCGAGTAATCAAAAACTCCCAAAAAAAAATTATTGTTTATCTTCCCTCATGAAAAAATTCTGGTTTACCAAGAAAACAATTATTTTTTGTTTTAATTCAACGAATCGTCTATCATATCTTTTCCATTAATCAATATACAACCAATATATTTCTGATCAACACATTTGCTAGTATACAAGATTATTATTCAAAAGATTGTTAAGCGTTAGAAACAATCTTAAAAATGTTGCCTATATTTATCCATATAGATACCCAGAAAAATTACATAAAAATAATATAGCAACGCTTAAAATGTTCCCACTCCTCCGATTACAATTTCCTGTCGTGTCGGACCATCGGTCGTACGGAGTCATGCTCCGACATACCCTCATTTCGACGAGTGCGCGCGTTGCCTCAAAAATATATTACGGCTGTATAATATTGTTTCTCCCTCTCTCTCCTTTTTTTCGTCTACTTTTCGTCCTCCACCCGTGCGATTTCTATAGCCAATAGGTATAACTCTTGGTCGCTGCAGGTATTCGGCTGGTGGCATTATTGTTCGACGATTTGTCGTTCCTCGTTCGCACCTCCGTGAGTTATTATTGGGAAAGTACCATTGGTCATTATGTGCATCATCCCCAGAATGGTCGACCGGTAGGCACACTCGAATAAATGCCCCTCCGTTGGCGACACTCTTCGGAATCTTTTCGGGTCACTGTATATATATATATATATATATATATATATATATATATATATATATATATAGGGATTGAAAGTGCGCCCTCCGAGTGAGGGATTTTTTCGGCACACCACCACGCACAAATCTCTCTGTTTCCCGCCCTCTCGATGAGCCGGTTGATTTACGACCGCGGGAAAACCCCGACGAAAATCGTAGACCGAACCTACGGTACTTCGAGGGCCTCGTCAGGGCCCGCTGGGTTTTCCCCGGGTCACGACACTTCGTCGAAGTAGACCCGTGACATTTTTCACCACGAGAGTGTGCCAAATCCGACTATATGTAGGTCTCGTGCGAATCTTTCATGAATAATATCAACAAATCGTCGGTGATCGATCTAAATTTGATGCCTTATTTCTAGTCGTTGCGTGCACTCTATTCGTCGATGCTATTTATTTTCGGGATTTTTCTGCCTACTCACCGCTACAGTGGACGTGTTTTTGCCAATTTATGGATTTTCTAAACTTTTGCTCAGTTTTGCAATGCACGCGTTGTAAAAGGGGTGTGAGGAAAAACAATCAGAACTAGAATTTCAAACGAATTTTTTGAGAATATTTAAAACGAATTCAAAAAGAATTTGGAAAGAAATTAAAAAGAATTTTGACAGAAATTGAAAGGAATTTTGAAAGAAATTGAAAATAATTTTGAAAGAAACTGAATATTTTTTTGTGAGAAACTGAAAAACAATTTGAGAGAAATTTAAAAAAGTTGATTTGAATTGAAAAGAATTTAGAAAGAAATTCCCTCGCGCACTTTGCTTGACGATAAACAAAATTGCACGATTCCTAAGAGATCGGGGATTAATAAATAGAAATGAATAAATATAAGAATACATGTAAATACGAATAAAACTTCTGATTCTTTATTTTTACATTTATTGAATTATATCTACTAATTTATCGGTATATTTATTAAATCACATTAATAAAAAAAATCAACTAGTATATCCTACATTGCTATATATAACAAATATTACATTCACTGATAAAAAATAATCACATTAATAATTATAAGAAAAATTATAAGAAAAATGCATCTACTCATACTTACATCATAAATATAATTTATTTAATCATCAAATGAATTCGTTTTTCCGTGGCTCTTTCGATCGCCGGAGTATATGTATTCGACCTGATTAAAAATTTCCATTCCCGATTCATTCTTTCGATATGCAAGAGAATAATTAAAAAACGAACGTTTTTATGTTCAAAGGAATTAAACCATGTCTAATTACTTTCCACCGGGTAATACAGCCCGTCGATAATAATCGAGTGCCAGAGAAATATATTTCAATAAAATTTCGCTCAGTTGACAAATTGGAAAAACTTTCAAGCGCTCTTTGTTTGAGTCTCGCTGTGCATCGGGCGCCTTCAATGAATTATTTATCGTATTAAACTCAGTCCATCGCGCAGAGACGTATGGCTCGTGCAAACAAAAAAAATTATATTCCGCTCGATACCACGGCGCAATTATATGCACTGCGGATATATTCGAAATAACTTTTGCAACCGTGGCAAAAAACGCGAGGCGTTTCCTCGACTGTAAATATCGAGTCGAAAAAATTACTCTCCGCGTATACACCCATCCCCGGCGAGTAGGCGAATTAAAGCCAGCAATTTTAATCACTGCTCTCGCCGACGAATCAATTGACGATCTACATGCGTGAATCCATCAAAATGAAACAAACACACACGAGTGTGTACTCGCGATAGCGGTTAATGCATTTTTTATTCTCTCGTGCGCACGTGTCTCGCTGCAATTCCAATTAAACGTACCCCCCTTGCAGCCCCTGCCTCCGCGCCTGAAATCCTTTCGACTGAAAATACGTACCTCGCCTAGAATTGTTAAGTTGCGCGCTTAGGCACTCGGGGTCGGGATGGGTACATCTATATATACACAATTACACTATAATTACCGTGGTCCGCGAATAAAGTCGTTAATAACGATCACGTCTAGTATCGTTTTTGCCCTGTATAAATATATACGTATATGCATATACAGGGTGGCTCGAAGAGTGACGTCCAAAAGGAAAATCTAGAGCCTCGTATCAGTACCTATCCGAGTCACCCCCATGTATGTTCTACGATTTTTTTGTCGCCGAGAAGACAGCTTCTTTAATTTTAATTTTTCCTGTAGCATAGTTTTCGTTCATTTTTATTTTTTCCAGATGTTTTTTCCTCTTAAGGCCTTATATACGCGATTTCACCGATTTTCGAAGGTACTTTTCCTGACGTGGTTAAAAAAAATGACGCATATATTGACAACATTTTTTTACAGATCATTTATGCACATGGTTAAGTGTATGTAAAAAAAATCAAAAATATTAACAAATGGCGGAGATATAACATAATAAAGCAATGTATTTTTTTCGCGCGCACATTGATGGTGAATGTTCTCGGCATTGATGTGGGTGTCTGAAAAAAATGAACATATTTATAATTGCATAATGAATGTATCTTCAGTGTTAACCAACAATATTATTTACAAAAAATTAGTATAAAAAATTCGAAACTTGACATTTTTTACTTAATTTTCTGTCGTTTTTTGTTGTGTCATTGAAATTTTTGTTTCTGTGGTTCACACGATAGGTGATGATACTAAGAATATGTTGTAAACATTTCAAAGCGATCTGAACGTTCATTCAAGAGTTAGAACTTTCACAAGGTTCAAAAAAGTGAATCGTGGAAAAACGGCTTTGAAGTTGGCGGTAGGGCCGCCGCGCGGTATCTATTTTAAATGCAATATTACCTTATTTTCGGAATTTTCGGAATTTTTCGATTCTGTAAAGCTTAAAATATTCCTAACCGTTCAGGCTAATGGAATAAAAAATAATGAAAAAATGAAAAATGTTGACATTTTTTGGGTATATAAGGCCTTAAAAGCTTTTAAAACAAATTGGGAGTCATTTAGACTGGTATAAGTTTTTTTTAACATCTGAACTTCAGTGACTGATCCTCTTGAACCTATTTTTTTAAACTCTTGACAAAAAACTAAGTCATTTACGTAAGTATCCAGCTGGCAATTCATTTGTTGCTCAACAGTCCACTTCTTAAGGATAGCAAAAGTAAAAAAATCGCGAGGAAAGTACATACACAAAAGAGAAACGTAAAAAATGCTTTTTTCTCTAAAAGTAAAAAAAGAGCGTACAACGTACATAGGGGTGATGCGGATAGGTATTGGTACGAGGCATCTACATTTTCCTTTGTCATCACTTTTCGGGCCACCCTGTATATATATTATATATATATGCATGCATATATAAATACTTGCTCGGATATAATTGATGTATCGTTAACCGAGGCGAGTCGTGCTCTGACCGTTCGATCGTATACTTGGCGAACGCCCGAGCTTCTGTTTAATTCGATGCAATGATATATACGTGTATATATATGTATATATATACATACATATGGGGAAAAGTTATTTTGAAAACATTTGACTTTGAGAACTATCCTCATAGTATCCAATCGTCTCCATACTCAACATTAGAAGAATTCCAATGTCTTCGAAATCACCTTTAAATAAATGTCAGCAAAATAAACGGTTCGTTAAAAAAAATTGTAAGTGTTGTCCTAAATCCAGCCAGGTGTGCTGATAGCCAACATTGCATAGATATAACGAGTTCAAACTGCCATATATACATCTCTGCTTATCGCGCGAGTGAGACGAGACTAAGAAAATCAATGCCTCACTCGATATATCTACGCCATTATGGTTAAGCTGGCGTTTGCGCCTGGAGAACGGAGATACCCCCGAGAGAATATATCTCCCAGTTTCTCGACAGAACTACGGCGTCATTATCACCTTCGCCAGCTATAATAACGATCTTCCTTTCCCCGATAATCGTTCGGAGCCTGGAGTAGAATGCCATATTTCCGAGCCCTGTAAACCTCCCGACTTACGAGGCAAGCTCCATCGCGTATACGCATAGGTATGGACGTGTATGTAGCCAGTCGTAGGCGCGTGTTATAGGAGAACGTGCGATAGCACCGAATATAATTCGCGACACGAATGATCCAATCGCCGCTCCATCATTTTCCAGTTCCTGATCTTATCTCTGTGTGACACTTGGAGCACAATGCATATACGCGAGAAAACTGACAGGATAGGTATTTTAGCGCTTACGTGGGCAGGCCACAAGTTTTTGTACACCGATAGGAGGTTGGTTTTTTTAGCCAAACAGCTGATGCGATTGAGGACAATTTTCACTGGTCGCAAAACATCTGATACGATTGAGAACAGTTTTCACTTGACGTCGAACATCTGATGGGATTAAGGACAGTTTTTATTTGGCGGCAAACATCTGATGTGATTGAGGACAGTTTTTACTTGACGTCAAACATTTGATGCGATTGAGGATATTTTTTACTTGACGTCAAACATTTGATGCGATTGACGACATATTTTACTTGATGTCAAACATTTGATGCGATTGACGACATATTTTACTTGGCGTCGAACATCTGATGCGATGGAGGACAGTTTTTATTTAACTTTAACCATCTGAGACGATTGAGGACAGTTTTCACTTGACGTTAAACATCTGATGGGATACAGGACAGTTTTTACTTGACGTCACATCTCTAATGTCATTGAGAACAGTTTTCACTTGACGTTGAACATCTGATGCGATACAGGACAGTTTTTACTTGACGCCAAATCTTTGATGTGATTGAGAACAATCTTTAGTTGACGTCAAACATCTGATGCGATTGACGACATTTTTTACTTGGCGTCGAACATCTGATGCGATGGAGGAACGTTTTTATTTGACGTCAAACATCTGAGGAGATTGAGGACAGTTTTCACTTGACGTAAAACATCTGATGCGATACAGGACAGTTTTTACTTGACAGCCAAATCTCTGATGTGATTGAGAACAGTTTTCACTTGACGTTAAACATCTGATGCGATACAAGACAGTTTTTACTTCACGTCAAATATTTGATGTGATTGAGAAGTTTTTACTTGACGTCAAACATTTGATGCGATTGAGCACAGCTTGTACTTGACGTCAAACATCTGATGCGCTTGAGAACAGTTTTAACTTGACGTCGAACGTCTGATGTGAGGACAATTTTCACTTGACGTCTAACATCTGATGTGCATGACGACAGCTTTTATTTGACATCAAACACCTGATGCAGTCATACATCTGATGTGATTGAGGACGAGTAATGCAATTGTATGATTTGACGTCATACAATCACATCGGATGTATGGCTTGACACCATACATCTGATGTGATTGAGGACAAAAAGAGAGAACGTTGAAGAGGCAATCATGAATTATAGGAACACTTGCCAAATCGTCCATCAACAAAAGTAATGAAATGGTTGATTCATTGCTTAAATTAAATCGTCGATCAACAATGCTTCGTTTTCGGGTTTTGGTTTTCTCCGATAGGAAAGAACTTTGGAAATGCTGCAGGGCGTTTTATCAAAATTCAATTCAACATGATTCTCAAGCAACCGTGCATACACGTTTAATGTTAGTCATACATATATATGGGATGGAACTGAATCACACATGTACATATAGGTATATAGAGATCTGTGAGTAACATAAATGAAAACGTCCTCTCTTCGTGTCTACTGCCTCGGCGTTCTGGAATCGTGCCACATTTTCGTCAGAGCACGTAAAGGTAATTCAGCGATGAGCGCTCGTGAGTTTGCTCCTACATCTACACAGCCATGCATGAACGTTACGTTTCTGCTGCGGCCGCTGGAAAGAAGGGTTGGTAGAGTTCGTGTGTGGCTGGTACACGGTGCACGGAAAGCCGGAGAAATCGGAGAAGAGGGTGGAAAGCGAGAGAGAGGGTGGAGAGGGAGGGAAAGAGAGAGAAGAGAGCTCAATCCAGAGGATCCTGCGATCCTTTTCTGCACGTCGTTGCTGGGACTTGGGTTGAAGCTTCTGCCGAGCGAACCGGCGTTGAAAACGGATAGAGAGGAAGAGGGTTATGAAGTGACGACCAAGACTAGTTTCTGAAGAGGGCGAGAGAGAGAGAGAAAGAGAGAGAGAGGGGTAGCACAGAGAGATGAAAATCCATGCGCGCACAGAGCCCGCCTCGCGGTATATTTTCGCGGTCCAGCGAGCGAGTTATTCAATATGCCCAACCCCAAAAGCCCCGGAGCAATCTCCTGGTACTCTCTTCTTCCCCGTGTCTGTATGTGTTGCCGAATGGCACAAGAGATTTCACATCTGCGTTTGTGCACACGTACACCGCGCCAGCTACCTTAGCCAGCCACACGTATCACGTGTGTGTGTGCCCAGGGATAAAGGGGATGAAGCCGCCCCCTTCTTCTCACAAGGCTCTTGATCCTTGTGGAAAATCCTGACTTCGCTGGTGTACAGAATATTACACGAAGAGCATAGTATATTAAGAGCTCCAAGCAGGAAAGACTTCTTTTTTGTGGAATATGAAACGTGAAACGTCCTCGGCTTGTAACGTCAATACGCGTGCTCGTATGATGGATATTCCCGCTTAGCAACGGAGGAACAACGCTTTGAAGTCATCCACGGAATTGTGGAAATCAGTGGAGGACGCAAACGAAGGTTCTGTTTGGGGATGTTCAGTGGCATCGGGCTTGGTCAATCAGCCAATGTGCCAGTCGCTGGAACAATCACATTGACAGGATGTTGATTGTTGATGATGGGTAAACGAGGGCACGAGGTAGTTGATGGTGACTCGCACTGTCTTTTTGGATCCCAGGCCTGCGCGCCGAGATGACGTTCCGGCAATCCATCGTGCTTTGACGTTGCCACTGATCATTGGCCGATGAAAATGTCACGTTGCCAAGAGTTCAGGCGTAACAACTTGCAAAAATCAACGCGTGGAGCAAGCGTCAGCAGATAGCTGGTCTTCCATCACGGGGATCTCATTCCCGTTGCAATTCACATTCGTCCAGAATCTCACGAATCTTCACTAGCGAAATTACGTTAGGATCGTCACTCATCCTAGTTGACGAGTGGGCGCGTGATGACCTTAAACGAGCCCCCGGACCTCATTTCCACGTCTCGCCAAGTAGCGGCAAATGTCATTGCGGTCGCGCGGTATCTTTCTTCGGCAGCCTCAACCGCCTCCAGCTGAAAATCGACTGGTCTCGGAGGCCCGCGAAGGGGAGAAAAATCTCCGCGGCTCGGCAACGTAACGCGTTTGTCATCCTGATTAAAAGGTCTCTTTGGGAATCCGACGACCGGTGAAGAATACGGTGGATGGCGAGAGAACAGCTGTACGACGAGAATCAACTCGCGAGACTTTCCCGTTCGAATAATCTTTCTCTCGGTATTCCGACGGTATGTCCTCTTTCGTTGAGCCTGTAAGCTTCAGCCAAAACGAATCAGCGTGTGTTGCCTTCCAACACACTCGATGACATTGATGACTGACGTTCCTGTAATGGACGTATCTATGATGGACTTTTTTCTGCCGCAATTACTCCATTCATTGTAGCTACCAAATGAGAAGAAAAACAAAAAACTACCGGGCTTCCGATTCCCTCTGACGACGGCGATACCAGGCCGGGACGGAGTTAGATCTCGTGCCGACAGAAAGCACGCGAGGCTCCCTGGTATCTTTTAGGCCTTAAACGTAGCAGAGTTACCGAAGCCCGAAAAATATACTAATGCGCGTATGAGAATAAGGCGAGAGAGGGGAAGAGATCAGAGAACGCGGGATCCGCGAAGACAAAGGCGATGATTAATTTCTACGTTGGCTTGTCGGGGATCATTAGTGTGGCGCGGCCACAGGGCGATTCCATGACACCTGCGCTCTTTCTCTCTCTCTTTCCCTCTCTTGACCCCGCAGGGCCATTCCGTCCACGCTTCTCTTACACATAACTCGCTCGCTCTTATTTCGTTATTCATTCCGCGCATTGTGTATCGCGCTGCTCCTAGTGATGGATTACCGGATTCGTAGCTGTGCGGATCGCGCCATTGGATCAAAACTCATATTCCTCTTTCGGCGACGTGCCCAGTGTTCGTGTCTCTCCTGCTCTCTCTAACTTGAACTCACTCCGGACGGTCCCTTGGCCGTTCGGGACGAAATGCGATCCTGGCAGAGCGTTAAAAGAACTTGATGGAAAGGAGAGCGAAAAAAAGATAATTAGCGGGACGAGAATCAATGAACTACTGATGGAACACACATACACAGTTGTGTGTACCTCCATACACCTAGATGGGGACTTGGAAAGATCGCAAAAGCGAGAGCCATATGAGAAATGGATTCGAACATGGGGGGTGGAGGGAAGGAGAAAAAATATCAAGTGGGTAATTGACGTGCGTGTCCCAGGAACTTATGAGGGGCAGCTGTCACTTGTTTCCGTGCTGGATACCGTGCTGGCTTTTTGTTTTCTGAACTCTATCATCGTTCTCCTATGAAACGAACGTGTACACATGTAGGTGGCGAAAAAAAAACGAGTGAGAGAGTGGGCATTCTGCACGCGTCCAAAGAGAGCTGGCAAGTTGGGGTGGAGAGTGAAAGAGACAGATAGATGGACACAGGCACTGAGGGTTGCGTGACTGTTTTCACGCCATCGCCGTGGGGGTTCCCCCAGCATCGCCAGGACCTCGACACATCTCTCGCCGCTGGTGTGGCAATAGAGGAAAATATGGCCATGAGGCGAGGGTTGGAGCCTGCCTGTGTAGGAATAGAATCGAGAATGTATACATTGTTGGACCGCAAGGTACTAATTCGTCTCACATATCGATTTGTCAACGGGAAGACGCGTATCCTCACACCCATCCAGCTCTTTTTCTCTCATCGAAGGCTTCGATGCCAGTCCACATCTCGTGCCATTGACTAGTTTGCCTCGTAAGAAGAGCCATCAGACGTGCCAGCGGAACAAAGGACAGAAAGCACGATAAAGAAAACGCATATCCATTACCGACTGAGCAAATATTATCTCTCGTACACAGCATCGCTTAAGCATAAATACCACTTTTTAACGCCCACTCGCGTGATACCCCAGGGACTTTTTTCCCTTTCACGCGAACATCTACAAGTTTTTCATTGGCACGGGGCACGATTCCATTGGATTTTTATTACGAGCTCGATCAACCATTCTCTCCTCCAATAATTTCTTCGATAATTCGCTTCTCGCTCGTGCGTTGCCGATGCCTAATTCCAGAATTCCAAAGAGATTTAGGAGCCCGTAGGATCGTTCGCTATTGCTATAAAATAATATTTATATATAGTACGTGGCCCGTATTATATTGCCGGACGAGTGCGCACCTGTGTGATATATAAAGTTCCCGGTGAACGGTATACGCGAGGATCTCGTTTGTGGTGTCCGATTTCAGAGGTGAAAGAGACCATGCTGCCGTGCTCTTGCTCTCGCGCTCCTTTACGGACAGATATGTAGACGGGGCCTGGAGATGAACGGGCACAGGTATCCATTCCGTTGAGGATGAAAAGGGCGTGACGAAGATCATTGCTACTCAAAAAGAGCTCCTCGAAAAGATCAGGCTCGTGTCCTTTTGCTGCCCAAGAGGAGCCTCGTGTGTGAATTTGTCCGTGTATGGAGACACATGGACAATGGAAAATGATGTGTGCGGTGGAACGCTGTAGGAAGATGCCAGTTGATGGTGGTGGTTAGCGAACAACCGGAGACAGTCCCTTGCGGAGACGAGGGGTGTATCGAATGTCCCCATTGCGGTCACCGCGCTGTTTGGTGTCTTTCCCGTATACATAGTACTCGTATTTCCCTCTTTCTCTCTCTTCATCATCTTGCTCGCCCTTTTTTCTGGCATTCTTCGATGCCTTCGGGGATGAGTACCGTTTTGGCCAGGACCGCGGTATCCGTTGGTCCCCGTGCGCTTGTTTCACGCTTAATTAACCGGCTGACAATCTGACCACGTGACGGTTAGCCGTAAGGACCGCAAACACGTATCCAACCTTCCAAGACGGCAGCTCCCGGCTTTTCGTTGCAAATCCGAAAAAATCGAACCAAGGACACGTATCCTTCGTCCTCTCTATCCCGGAGAAGGAGTTTCTCGACCATGAATGGGCAAGCGACGTCAAGAGCCCTGGCGATCTCCTCTTTGGGGAGAAACTCCAAAGATCTTGGAAGATAGGGCAGGGATTGCGATTCCAACCCGGCCGGATAAACCAAAACGCTCCGCAGAGTCTTCTCGTGCTCATTTTGTTTTCTTTCTTTCTTCTTTTCGATGGGGACCTCCCTGAGTTTCCAAAGATTCCTCGATCTACCTTTCTTTCCCCTGGCCTCTACCTAGATATTTATACATATCCTTTGTCTATCTCGTTCACTCTCGACTCGTTTCTCAACCGATTGATCCACCATAATACGTATGATATAAGATCTCACCGATTTATCGGCGAAATCGATACCGCCGCGAGTCTATACGCCCGTCTTTTCACCCAATGGATCCTCTCATTGTGACGAGGTTTTCATCGGGCACGGATACGTATGATTCGTATCCCAGTGAAGATCGTATAGCCGCGATTGGGGCAAAGAAATCCGAGGCTGCAAGGTGAACGCGCGTGGCCAGATTGAGAATTGAGGAGGGTCTTCTTCTTGGATTCGTTCGTCTTCCTTGGGTGTATATGGTGGTGGCATTATTGGTACGTTACGTAAGAGTGCGTGTATATCGTGGGCTGTTTGATCCCGCGGCTTTGGCTGCTGATCGTTGAAGGCAGTCGGCTGCTGAGACAGTTACACCGGCGCGGACGGAGCTGGTACCGGCTAACAAATGACCCGAGAATGATTTAGCACATCATACGCGAGGAACGCGAAACCTGGAGAAAGGCAAGGGAGAGCGGTACGACAGACGGAGAGTGTTCCGTGAGCCTTGGAATCGTTTGCGTTCAGCGAGACTCGATCGCCTCTTGGAGCATTGGCTCTTATACCCACGTGAACGTATATCCTCTCGTACACTGTATACGTGTGTATACATACCTGGCTATCCTGTGTGACCACCGCCACGTGATTGTTTTATGATTAAGCCGTTCATCCGGGAGGGGGGGGGGGGTGAGTTTCCATACACGTTTCTCTCCACCTACACGCGGGTGATTAATCGTTTGGGCAATGGAAAACCGATCATCATCCACGGGATTCAAACTCAGCCTGGTGGCAGTTTCAAGTATCAGACTCGCAAAAGAAACCAAGAGATCGATTGCTTGTTAACAAATCGCCAGGCTTGATAGACGGCAAAGCCAATGATGATGGTCTATACTACTGAAGACATTGTATCTTATTCCCGATGGCAAAGTTACGTTTGGGTTAGGCTCCAACGGTGGAGTTACGATCTGGTTAGGTTTCAACGGTGCAGTTACGTTTGGGTTAGGTTCCAACAGTGGAGTTACGTTTGGGTTAGGTTCCAACGGTGGAGTTACGTTTGGGTTAGGTTCCAACGGTAGAGATACGTTTAGGTTAGGTTCCAACGGTGGAGTTTCCAATTGGCACGGGATTCGTCACGGACGGGATGGACTTGCATACGACGTCGGGGCCTCGTTAAAGTTGAATGACGCGGAGGAGAAAAAGAAACGAAAGAGGACGAAACGGGCGTTGAGAAAATTTTCCGAAGGGGTGTTGCACGGAGTGTTGCACTGATGTTGTACAAACTCCGTGTATATACGTCCGCACAGGCTCGCCCCGAAGGGAAGAGGGATGAAGAGAGAAAGTGTGTTCGGGGCTCGAACTCTGAAAGGCAAACAGTTTAGCTGGAAACAATTGACTGCAGATTGAAGAGGGTTCGCGCTCGCGCAATCGAAGGAAGGGAGGAAAGGGATGTCGAGTATGGCGAGTCGCTGGTACTGGGGAAGGAGACACACATGTGACAAAATCGTTGTGTGTGTTTTCGATGCAGTGGCGCGCACGGCTACGATCTCGCAGGGAGAAAACAAGAGAGAGAGAGAAAGTTACATCTGTCCCCGAAAATAGGATGTATATCGTGTGTGTACATACGTGGCAAAAGTATATATTGAAGTAGTGAACTACGAGACTTTGAGAGCTCACTCGGTCGGGGTCGTGAGATCTGAAGCACGCGCTGGTAACAAGAATTTAAGGGGGTGGAAAGAGGGCGAGTCGGAAAGTTCGGGGTTGCGATCCGGATGGGGTGGCCCCAAGAATTTTTTTTAGATTACTCTCGCAATTGCTAGCCTGTTCGTGGTTCGAAATTAATATTTTTGACCTCGAATCTGTTCCTTTGTCAACTTTGACGACGTTGGAGCGGTCCAGTCAAATGACGATTTTCGATTTTTTTTTAATGAACCTAAGAAAAAACGCATACGAGGTATAGATTTATTCCGTAGACGCTAATTTTTCATAAAATATATAATTAAAGGGCGAAATTCTGCATTTTTATATTTTTATTACGTAAATAAAGTAAGTACTTTATGGAAGTACTCTTGTGTTGCTACCAACTTGAAAAAGTATAACATCATCGATAATGATGATGAAGAAACTGGGTCGGCGAATGTTTTATACAACTGAGAATGAAATTGTAAGGCATTCATAATTATGCGTATTTTTATTTATGCCACGAGATTATTTATTATTACCATTAACTAATATTAAGTGTTGTTGGCAGCAACGCTCTTCATTCGCCAGCCAAGATTCACAATCTTTCATTAAACCTTGATGATTCAATACTGAGTATATATGGTTTACGATGGGCAAGCTGGGGTTTTCTTTTTCTGAATGTCTAAAAAGGTTTAGTTTGCGTTACCCCGCTGTTAAAAATGGTTTATCTTGGTGCTAAATAAAAAAAAATCACCCGTAACGTGAAAGTCTTGCCCATCTAACCGCAAGTAAAATTACAAACATTAAGCTATTTTTTATCTCCAGTGTTTTGAGATGGAAAATTTTAAAAAAATTCGTAAAAGCTCAGTATATTCTAAACACTAACATATATTTTTGTCAACATCAATCTTGGATTTTGTCTAACGCTCCAACCTCCTTAAACGTGACAAGGATTCTTCGCGTTTTCGCATCGTAAATAAATCGACAAAGTTGTCCCCTTTTTATACCGCATATCATTCTTTCTTTCTGATGTTCCTTCCCTTGCCAGCTTTTACGACCCCTTCTCACTTGCACCCTAAACTCGGCACCTCGCCACTTCCGGTTCCGTAGAGTCTGGCCGCATCGAACTCGCAGGAGGGCACAGGGAAACTGGAAAACTCCTGCTGGCAGCTGGCAGTGCCAGCGCGTGGTCAAGCGGTCACCCATCCAAGTAAACCCACCTGTTTGAGCCTGGCGATCGTCGCGCCTCATCTACTCTCAGTCGTCAAATGTCATTTTTGCAATCATCAAAGTATTCTCCTCAGACGCGTTTGCCGGTGAACCTTCGAAGAAAAAATATTCGCGAAAAGAGAACGCTGTGTCTGGGCTGCTTCTCGTGAGCTCCGAAAGACAAGTGACACTCTTCTCAAGTGCGAACGTTTCTCTCTTTCCATTTTTCGTTTCCTTCTTTTCTCTTGACTCAGGAGGTGTGACGTTTATCCAGGGCTCGGGGATGCGCACAGGAAGTCACGGAGAGTAACATCGTTTTGCACGTGTGTGCACGTGTGTTGGCTGGTTCACTGGTTGTAGCCGCAGACACCAGTGCACTTTCTTCGCCTCGTGTACACGAGATATTATATCTCGGGATCGCGCCCTTTCCAGCATCCAAAGAGCCAAGCCACCCCTAACTTTTTGTCTTTTCCATTCTCTCGAGTTCTCCCGCACTCCTGGACGTTTATATCGGTTTTAAGAGCTCGCGAAGTGCAGTAAGACGAGATAACGCGCCACAGACGGAAGGGAGAAGAGAAAATAGAAAAAGACGTGTTCTCTCATCCATCCAACAACAACAAACTTGACGCCAAGAGCAGAGCATCCCTGTCTGCGAGTATTCGAGCATCAAGCCCCCCCCCCAATCTTCGCATCTCTTCCTCCTCACGAAAGATCGTCCATCTTTTGTTTTCCGTTTCACGCTGCTGCCGAAAATTCTCCACTGACAACCGAGACGTCGTGTCCTCCATAAGACGATTGCCACTTTCCGCACTCCCATATCCTCGTCTTTGCCACCTCATTTTTGCCGGCGGTTTCTCGGCTGCTCATCGCAATCTGTAGCCTCCATGACCCGTTGCTTCACACCCGTTGATCACACTGACAGTGAAATTCTATTGATAAGTCCTAATCGCGTCTATTTGATTTTTGTTTACTTGAATTAACTCGATTTTTCGTGAAATCAAATTTTTCATATTGCATTCCATTATTGAAATGATTTACTTTAAATATATTTATTTGTTCAAATCAAAATATACTCAATGTTGTCTAATAACTAAATATTTTATTTAATCCTAATAAATCTGTGATTCGGTCTCATTTGCTCAAAAAACAATTTAATTGAATCTACTAAATGGATCTATGTGATTTTTTTTTAAATTTAAATTACATCGAATTTTCGTAGAGTCTACCATTATTCTATTTGATTGAATGGTCTGTCTTTATTGCAACACACATATCAATGAGGTGTGGGGGTGGAAGGGGTGGAGAGAGAGGAATTATATATATATATATATATATATAGGTTATGTTAGAAAAATATATAGCATGTTATTCGATAAAACTCTCTAATTATCACGATGATATTAACTAATTGATATAGTTTATGTAATACAGCAAATAATTATAGAAATTCATTTGGTTTCTTAGCCATATCTGCGACTAAGATTATACAAGCACTCGGTAGCATAGGGGCGCAGCGTGCGTAGCTATGAGTAGGTAGGTTCTGGGTTCGCTTCCCATATGGTGAAATATTTTCTTCGATCGAAATCATCTCAAAAGGCCAGGGAATGACGAATTACGATACAAAATCATTGTCGTAAAACTCTCAATTAAGTATTTCATTTTGTTTTGGATTTATGAAATATTTCATGCACATGGTACACCTAGATTTACAGTCTACATTGTAAGCAAATAGAGATATAGTTGAATCGAATTTGTATTTATTCAATTTAAACATATTCAATATTTAAAAAGAATAGCTGAAACAAATGATAAAATATCTTTGAAACAAATAAGATCGTAGTAGGTCGTGAGCCAAGGAAAAAACCTATTTGATTTAAATAGATCCTATTTAAATGAGTGATTAACGGAGTGATTTACCCGATGCTCTCTTCCCCTCTCCCCGATACTGCTCTCGCTGCCTCGCGTGTCAATTATCCACCGTCTTGTAGTCCAGTAAAAGAGACAAAAACCCAACACTTTTTAGCGTAGAATATGAATATTTGACTGAAGGTAAATGGTTGCATACTGAAAGTAACCACAATAAAATGTTGCCCCGAACTCGCCCCAACCGTCAGAAATAAGGGTTGAAAACTTAAAAATCGCCGTATCTCGATAATTAATAGCCCGATCAAAAAAGGTTTCGAACGAAAGTTCTTCGGAATAATAAAATTCGTATAAAGTTATGTAACATCCAAGCCCCTATCTTTGAAAATAGCGGCACAAAAACGATTCGAAAATTCGGGGTTGATGCGTGTGCGAGCGAAGTAGACATTTAACTGGAAATGTTGCTTTTTTATGTGCCTAACATTTTGAATAAAATAATTTATGTATTATATTTGTTTTAAATAGAGAAAATATGCTTTCTTGGCTTCAGGTCCATTTGGCTGCGGCGCTTCGCTATTATCTACATACGAGTCTATAGTTTTGGTTTAGTGAAACTCGCGTCGACAACCCTCTTGATATCAATCCCAACCGGCTCGTCGCAAAATTAGCTTTTTTAAGGTGAAACTCAGCCGTATTGTAACCTCGACGTAGAATCATTTCCGGCTTTGATTCCGATATCTTTCGTGTGTATATACATATTTATAATATACGATGTACATTTCGAATGCACTTGTGAAAATCCAGTCAACTTTTCCCTTGGCTTTTCATTTTCATTTATTTTCCTTTATCAGAGCACGCACTGATTGTGTCGTACATAAAATTACGATAAATCTATACGAACCCTAGTCTCTCCCTCTCCCTCTCTCTTTTCTTTTCTCTCTCTCTCCCCGTACACTCCTATCGTAATGACTCTCAACGCCGAGCACCCGTAAAGTGAAGTTCTTGCTCGAAAAACAGACACACTCACGCAGTTGATTCATGTTTATCAACAAACAGGACAAATCAAGTATCATCAAGTCGAAATCTAAAGTCGTAAATAACCTACCAATGTCTCGGTATTTAGTAATTTTGTAATGAAAACGTTTTGCACAAAAAACAGACACACCCACGCAGTTGATTTATATTCATAAAGATACAGGAGAAATCAAGCACCATCAAGTGTAAATCTAAAATCACAAATAACCCACCAAAGTCTCGGTATTTCGTAATTTTGTAATATAAACTTGTTGCACAAAAAAACACACACCCACGCATTTGGTTTATATTCATCAACATACAGAAAAAATCAAATGGCATCAAGTAAACATCTAAAATAAAAAAAATCCCACTATTGTTGGGGTATTTTGTCATTTCGTAATGTAAACTCCTTGCACAAAAAAATACACCCACGAAATTGATTTGTATTCATCAACAGATAGGACAAATCAAATATCGTCAAGTAAAAATCTAAAATCATAAATAATCCACCAACATTTCGGTATTTAGTAGTTGTGTAATGGAAACTCTTTGCACAAAAAAATACACCCAGGGCATTGATTTATATTCAGCAACAGACCGAAAAATTCAAATGGCATCAAGTGAAAATCTAAAATCACAAATAACTCACCAATGTTGGTAATGTAAACTTTTTGCACAAAAAACCCACACGCGTGCAATTGATTTATATTCATCAACAGACAGGACAAATCAAATATCATCAAGTGAAAATCAAAAAACATAAATAACCCACCAATATTCCGGAATTTTCTAATTTTGCTATGTCAAATTTTTGCACAAAAAATCCCACCCACCCAATTGATTGATATTCATCAACAGACAGGACAAATCAAATGGAATCAAGTAAAAATTAAAAATCGTATATAACCCACTACAGTTGTGGTATTTTGTAATTTTGTAACGTAACCTTTTTGCACGAAAAACCCATACCCAGGCAGTTAATTTATATTTATCAACAGACAGGATAAATCAAGCATCGTCAAGTGAATATCTAAAATCACAAATAGCCCACCAATGATTCGGTACATTGTAATGCAGCATGCAGTCTGCTAGATATTTCGAACGAAGCGTTAGCTCGCATCCGCATCAAATTACTGCCGCATCGTGGTGCATCGCAATCGGTAATGTAACGTTAATACATCATAGGTGGTACAGTGGATGTGCTCATTGACGCGGCAGGGCGTAATGAAATTATACCGCATTGCGCATCGAGCAAGCGATGGGCGATGATATCCGTAATTGGATTACAAAATTCACGGTATTATCGCAATTCTCCGTTATCCACGGATGCTCGTGCACGCATTACAGCAACCGTGCTATTTTGTTGAACTCAATCAGCCCATAATCGATCTAGCAAAGTGCGTTGTAATTTCGCACCTTCGGGCAAAGTCTACATCGCTCTAATCAACCGGACGAATCAATTGGGAGCAACCGATCAAAAGTCGACTTCGAGGTTTTTCTCGCCAATTTTAAGATTCTCCTTCGTCCAGCTGATCAAGCAGCGAGCTGCACGTGGCTCACAAATGTCCCACAAGTCTAATCGTGATCGTCGCAAGCCACCCACTGATTCCAATGCTGCACTAATGGCACTTCAAACGCGATCCTATCGCAGGCAAATTAATTTCTCACCTTAGCTACTCGTGAATTTTATTTTTTTTCACCACCTACACCATTACCCCAGCTTTCTGACATTTTTTCCACATAGGACCCCAAAGACTGCCGTGCAATTCAAAAATCCTGTCCTCGATCGTAATCAAAGCTCGGCTATCATTCAGTGCAGCACGTAACGTCCCCATCAAGCACTGGTCATTAGACATTTAAAAAGTCCCGTTTCTTCGAATCTACCGACAAAAAAAAACTCATTTCCCGTGCGATTGTCCTGACAAAACGATCCTTCGCGCCGCCCCTAATTCAATCTCAGCTATGAATCATTCGAATCGGGGGTTTTCTGGTTAAAAAGTAGGAATGTAAACGTAAATATCCCCGGCCGTTCATTATTCTCCGGTCTCGGTGAACGTCTCTCCTCGGCTGACGTCGCAGACGTGACAAACGTAGTAGGCACCGTAGTCCAGTAAAAGAGACGAAAACCCAGCACTTTTTAGCGTAGAATACGAATTTTCGACTAAAGGTAGATAGCTTCATACTGACAGTACCCCCAATAAAATGGTCCCCCTCAACTCGCCCCAACCCCAAGAAATAGGGGTTGAAAGCTCAAAAATCGCCGTATCTCGATAATTAATAGTCCGATCAAAAAAGGTTTCCAACAAAAATTGTTTGGAATACTAAAATTTGTATAAAGTTATCTAACGTCCAAGTCCCTTTCTTTGAAAATAGCGGCACAAAAACGATTCGAAAATTAGGGGTTGATGCGTGTGCGAGCGTGTTTGTGTCGCTATTTTCAAAGATAGGGTATTGGACGTCAGATGACTTTATACTTATTTTATTATTCCAAACAACTTTTGTTTGAAACATTTTTTCATCGCGCTATTAATTATCGAGATACAGCGGTTTTTGAGTTTTCAACCCCTATTTCTTAGGGTTGGGGGGAGTTGAGGGGCAACATTTTATTGGGGTTACTTTCAGTATGCAACCATCTACCTTCAGTTAAAAAATCATATTCTACGCTAGAAAGTGCTGGATTTTCGTCTCTTTTACTGGACTATCGGTGAGACAGGGAGATACATACTGGCAGGATTGGGAGTCCCAGAACTGGATGAGATGAGCAAGTTCGCTCTTTCTTGCCTCTTGCAAGATAGACGAGGAGTCGTTAGCACGGTACAATACTGTTTTGACGTGAGCACAGCATCTTGCTGGAATATCTATATATATATATATATATATATATATATATATATATATATATATATATATATATATAGAGAGAGAGAGAGAGAGAGAGAGAGAGAGTCAAACAGAGAAATATAAGAGGCGACGATATGGGGAATGGTAACACAAAAGAAGGCACAAAATGGAATATATAGGTACTCATTTCAAGCTTACTCCCAACTGTTCCATATATCGCTGTTTCAGTGTCGGACCAGCGGACAAATCGTTCTGAATCTACCGAGAACAAATGACAGTGGCTGCCGACGAATGACCGGTGGTTTTCTGCTCAGAACATTCCCCCCTCTCTCTCTCTCTCTCTCTCTCTCTCTCTCTCTCTCTCTTTCTCTCTCTCTCTGTGTGTGTGTGTGTGTGTCTGTTTCGCGGGTCCTTTTGTGCACACCACCTCATTACCGGTACCTCAAATTTTTCACACGTCACTAGGAGACACACGACGTGCGTTACTCTCTCTCTCTCTCTCTCTCTCTCTCTCTCTCTCTCTCTCTCTCTAAGCTCTTAGGGAACTTGTTCCAGAGCACGCAACAAACGCCTCTCTCCTCCACCTATCTATCTCTTTCTCTCCGATCTCTGTCCCTGGTAGGCGATTTCTTCTTTTCTTCCTTTTACACGAGTCTCGATCGCTCACCTGGCCAAAAACGCGAAACGATGTGCAACCGTTTCCCCTGGCAATCGAGCAATTTCTCGTGAATAAACGCCGCGAAAAAAAAAGAAGAAGAAATGCTCTTCTCACTCCTTGTCACCAATGTTTCGCGTAGTCTCACGTGTGCAGCCGTGCAGCCGAATAAATGTATCAAATGAAGTGTATGCAGAGGCGCGCAGAGGCGCAGATCAAACGAGACGAGCAAACACGAGAAACAAGTGAGGACGTTAAAAGTCTCTCTCGCCCATGGGTACGGTGGATACATGTGGGTGTAGGTGTGAGTATATTAGGATTTGGTCGTTCTTTTTTTTTCACTCGCCTTCTTGAACCGTTGTAAAAACAGACTCGCGTCAGATTCGAACGGTGCGGGAGTGTGTGCACAGACCCCAGCCGATCTTTGGCATTACCACGCTTTGCCTCGAGGATTACCATTTGGATTAATCCCACACCCTTTTGTCCACCCTTGTCCCTGCGCTGGAGAATATACTGCAAAGTACATTAGAACGATGGAGCTCCCCACCTCTCGGGATGAGATGTACAAACACGAGGGAAAAAATCAAAATTTCGTACGTTGAGCGTATAGGGATATTGCGGGAGGACGAATTTGACGCGTACGATGGCGTCGGGAAGGGTGGGCGGATGAATTTTCGATCGGGACGAGAAGCTAAGGATGTTGGACGAGTTGAGAAGTTGAGGTACTGTTTGAAAGAAACAAGCTCTATTCCGGCTTTTTTCATTTTCGAGTATTTTTTTGTTGTTTTTTGACCGATTTTTTCGAGGGTGGAACATGGCGATGGGATTTTTTTTGGAGGTAGTTGAAGGTACCGGGATTTAGTCAAAGTTTGCCGCGGAATTGCTTTCGGAATTTTTTACACAAGGTGCTTCAGCCTCTTTCAAAATGAGGTAGTTTTCGAAAATGAGCCGCTATTTGAGAACCGTGGGGTGTGAAAAAAATATGACAAGGGATGACGGATTGATCAAAATAGCGGCTACATGTACCTAGAGGCCAGAAATAGTGGGCGAATTTAGATGTTTTTTCCGGGACACGGTCGGTGAAAAAGAAACACATTTTTTCAACACAAAGATACATATACTCAGAAAGTTTGAAAAAAGAAACACAGAAAAAACAACGAAAACATAGCCGCCGGCAGATGATGACATTTTTTTCGCGACATTTGGCCGTGGACACTCTCCAGCTTAAACGATCCATCTGAAATATAAAAACCAAACGGGTTATTCGAGTTAACGATAAGTACGAGTCGTTGACGATCGTCGATTTACAAAATCATTTTTTTTAACAATGTAGCGTAGAATTGAAAGTCGAGGATACAAAATCTATGAAAAATTTAGTCATTTTTACGTAACTATTAAATAATGAAGATCGATTTAAGAAAAAGTTAGATCGTCAACGACCTTTAAATGTGTCTAGTTGTATCTCCTGTAAATTTGGAAACAATCCATTACGTGGTTTTCGAGCTATCATGTCCACCGACTTTGAAAACAGTGTTTCGATAAAAACGCGTTTAAAGTTTGAAGGTTAGAAGCTGACTAATAGCTGAAAACTGTTGGGAGCTATAGCTCATTCAATTTTAGGAATATTTCAATGAAATTTTCCTGGAATATAGTTTAAGGCCTTAGGCCACAGTAACGGGTATAAAATCATGTGCGAATTTAACAATTTTTTTCCATATGAAAAAGTGATTCACTCATAAAATTAATGACACATCTATTTAGTATGAAGATCAAGCTGTTAGAAAATATATCTTTATTTTTTATGTACACAATGGCCGACTACTAATATTTTATTTTGTTAACTTTTTTTCGGCGCTCCGCGGCGTGACATTTAGCATCCACAATTTTTTACCTAGAACAAAAAACAAAAATTTTCGTCAATCTACATAAACATACCTAGAGAAGTACGTACGGAATTTAAAAAATATTGTCTCATTCAAAAGTTGTAGGTATTTGAACTTAAGAAATGAATTTTCAGTGAAAAATTTCATTACAACTGCTCATAAACTGCTCATAAAATGAAAAGTTTTCGATTAATCAGAAATTCCGTACGTACTTCTCTGCGAAATGCAATTAGGAACCCAAGGCCTTAAATATGATACTATGTGATACTATCGAATAAAAATCTTTTTGGAATTGCACTTTTTGACCCACCCATGTACATGTAGTCCGTTAACCGTATGATGATTTGAGAAAAGCAATGTGTAGACATCTTTTTCGCGACGGCTTCCGGTTGGACAGCCCGCAAAGCGTGTCCATTCTTTCCATGCCGAAGAACCGATGATTGCTCATCTCACCGCTTATCGAAAATTCGACGCGTAACGTTTGAGTTCTGTGTTCATTTTCCCCACGACGAGAATTTCAGCATCACAACGAAATTCCACTTTGCGTGTCAGTTTGTTTAAACAAAGTGGGAAGGTGGTATTGATTAATCGAGTGAGAATCAAGGTAATGATAGTTTTTGGTCGTTGTCTGACTGCCGATTGCGTCGAGTCATCGTCCAAGAGGAACTCGACGCTGAGGCAATAAAGATGGCGGCGTGACGCGCGCGCTCAGCTTTCGTTTTAAAGAAGAAGCGATCGCTGCAAGGTGTAACGATGAAATGCCCCGGCATTTGCATAAATACGCTGCTTGCTTTTTTGTGGATTCATCCACGATATTATACCTCGAAGCGGCCGTCGAGGAAAAAATAAAATAAAAAAAGGCCGCTCCGCTAGGCCGGAACTCTCTGGGCGCATAGGCAACTCTTCCCCAGGGATTAGCCAGGGACGAGCCGGCCGAGCTCCAACACACACACAGCTACAACGCGAATGAGATAGAGAGAGAGAGAGAGAGAGAGAGAGAGAGAAAGGGCCCATGATTAACTTGTCAAAAATATTGGAGTCACGCTTCGAGCTATTTATTAAAAGTCTACGGCTCGCGCACTCCACCGGAATGCGTTGGTTACGAGCCCTCTTTCCCAGCGGTGGATCCCTCATCGTTCGGCTGTTTTCCATCCAGTTACGTGCACCGCTCTTTGCTTGATCTATCTGAAATCATAAATCTATAACTTTTCTTTCGTCCTTCGTCACTCGTGCCCAATTTCCACTAAACGCATCTCGCTTCGACGTTACCGTAGCGTAGGTGGAGATGACAGGATTCGATGTCCAAATTGAATTGTTGAAAAACAGATTGTCCAAATTGTCGATGGAATTGTTCGAGAAAATTGTCGATAAATGAGCCCGATGAAGGCCGAACTTTCGAAAGGTATCGAAGGTATCGAAAACTTTCGGAATAAGATTGTCAAGAGAATTCTTAATTGAATTGTCAAATGTCGAATTGATCAAGTGTCAATTGCTGGAATTGTCAATTGCTGGAATTGTCAATTGCTGAAATTGTCAATTTCTGGAATATCCAATTGCTGGAATGGTCAATTGCTGGAATTATCAATTGTTGAAATTGCTAATTGCTGAAATATCCAATTGCTGGAATGGTCAATTGCTGGAATTATCAATTGTTGAAATTGCTAATTGCTGGAATTGTCAATTGCTAAAATTGTCAATTGCTGGAATTGCCAATTGCTGGAATTGGCAATTGCTGGAATTGCCAATTGGTGGAATTGTTAATTTCTGAAATGGTTGAATTATCAATTGCTGGAATTGTCGATTGTCAATTGCTGGAATCGTCAATTGTCAATTGCTGGAATTGCCAATTGTCAGTTGCTGGAACTGTCAATTGTCATTTGCTGGAATTGTCAAGTGCTAATTGCTGGAATTGTCAATTGTTAATTGCTGGAATTGTCAATTGTCAATTGCTGGAGTTGTCAATTGTTGAAATTATCAGTTGTTACTTGCCAAAATATAGAATTTTCAAAATTTGCCACTGTCAACTCCCAAAAGTGCCAATAAAATTATCCATAAATTCGCAATAATTAAACCCAAACGAACTGGAACAATCTCATTGAGAACTGCTACAATAAGTTTGTCAATAAAACTGTCAATAACTAAAATTATCAACTTTAACTTGCCAAAATTGTAGGAAAAGGCTGAAAGTGATTAAACTTATCCAGTTTCAATGGCAAAATCTACCGCCAAAATTGTCAATAAAATTCGCGATAGTTAAACCCAAACGATCCCAAACAATCTCATTGATAACTCTCGCAAAGAGATTATCAATGAAATTCTCAAATACCTCTCGTAAAAATTCCAAAAATGAATGTATCAAAATGATCAATACTCAATTGCCAAAATTACGGATAAAATTATTAACAAAATTCACAATAACGAAACCCTAAGGTGCCCAAACAGTCTTACGGAGAACTGTCCCGACAAGATTCTCAATAAAATTGTTAATGGTCAAAATCATCAATCGTCGAACTGTTCAATAGTCTAGTAAACTGTCAACTGTCAAAATTCTTCATAAAACCATTAAAAATCCAGTTTCTCCATAAAAAATCCCTCTCAACTTCAGTCCACGATAGCGTTTGATTCGCGTATCACGATCGCTGTCCCGAACAGCGACAATTGGAGATTGGCCGAAAGAAAAACGTTATTATGGAGGCGTACGTGGCAATAATTGGCAAACGACGTGCAGAGCCGCGACGCCGGATGGCTCGGGTTGGACGGAACGATAAACAATTTGAAGTAGGAACGTGTCGAAAAACAAAATGTCCGCAAGCGCCGTGCTCGACGAGTATGAGACGAGGGCCGGATATGGAGAACGGCAATGATAATTTAAACGATGACTGTCGGCTTGTTCCTCTCGTTATACACACGTACACACATATACATACATATGTATTCAATTACTAAATAATTGGCGGACGGGGGTGACGATGTGGGCACGAAGGGGAGACAGATGTGGGGAGGGCTTCGAGAGAGGGTTGAAGACGGAGCTGCAAAGTACAAGTAGAGTCGACGGATTGAAAAATGATAAGCCATAACAATAAAAAGAAACGACTATAAGAAAAAATAAATAACAATAATACAAGGCCCAGGGGTCTTCGGTTCTGCGCTGACATTACTTTGCAACAAAAGTCATATATTACGTATATATACGTCGTTATAATACAGGGCTCGGAATCTACAAGCCCCGCATTTTGCACACTCGCGCGCGCGAGCGGTGACGAGCGTGACTTATAGGCTACGCGAATTATAATCCAATTTACGATTATCGTCGTTGCGCATCGTTCTCGTCGTCATCGTTCCGTTGATATATTGCAACGTAAAAAGAAAACAAAAAACGAATCGACGACACCCCGAAGGAACCGTATGCTAAGTACACCTCTGTAACTTAGAGCGACGAGAAAACAAAAATGATAATATCAAAACTCGAGAGTCACGTACGTCTGCGAGAGCAATCCCTCAGGAATTTAACACGCACTGAGGGTACGTCGCGAAGTTTTCCATCCGACTTTGAGACACATTCGAGACAAATTTTTAACACGGGAATAAATTAATAAAATTCGTTGAGTAAAAAATTGAATGTTGTAAAAGACGTAATTCTGCTTAATTTTCCGAAGATTGGTGCCTCGCGAATGATGGTTTCGGTTTTGAGACTGAAATAACGGTGGAGTAACTTTCAAAAAGTAGTTTCGACGGGGAATAATAAATGGTAGCTTTTTGTATTTTGGGATAATGAGGATACGTGAAGTTTGTTCAAAATAATTCGCTGTTGAAAAAAAGAGACACGCTGGCTCTTTAAATCAAACGAAATCGATCATTTAAATCATTAAACGAAACTTGGAAGCCCTTAAGGCTATTTAACATTATTTTTAAGATATTGCTTATATAAAAGCCCCATATATATATATATATATATATATATATATATATATATATATATACACATATACATATGTATATATAGATATATAATATTATATGTGTGTGTGTGTGTGTGTGTGTGTGTGTGTGTGTGTGTGTGTGTGTGTGTGTGTGTGTATGTGTATATATATATATATATATATATATATATATATATATATATATATATATATATATATATATATATATATATATATATATATATATATAATCTAGATGCCTCGTACCAATACCTACCCGAATCACCCCTATGTTGTTATTATTAGTTTTCGAGAAAACGCATTTTATTTAATTTTTTCGAGTTTTCTTGGAGCCTCGGTTTTTATTCTTTTCTCTTTTGCATATGTAGCTTCCTCTTAGAAATGTTTAAAAGAAATTGCGAGTCAACTAGACTGGTGCAAGTATTCTTTTTTTATCATCTGAACTTTAGTGACTAATCCTCTGAAACCGTGTTTTAATTCCTCCAACATAGCTGCCAGAAAGCGAACAGTAGGAAATCAATTTTTCAAATATTGTTGCCATGAGATTTTTTCCCTGTTTTCTCGTTCGCCACTTGAACAATTCAGGAAATTTCTCACCACCGCCATAATTGTTTCGATTCTAGGGTCAATTTTGGGCACTTTTGGATGTTGACAGTTGAAAGCTTTGACTATTTAAAGTTTTGGCAAGTGACAATTGATAAGTCAACAATTGACATCTCCAGCTATTGACGGTTCATCAATTTGACGTTTGACAATTCAAGGAACGTTTGACAATTCAAGGACTATTGACAATCTTATTGAGAAAGTTTTCAATAATATTGTTGAAGTTTGTTCGTGTTTATTTCAACGAATTTTATGGACAATTTTATCAGCATTTTTGCGAACTGACAGTGGGTAGTTTTTACGATCTAAAATTTCTACAAGTTGTAATTGATAATTTCACGCTTGAAAATTTAATTAAGAATGCTCTTGACGATCTTTTTATTGACATTTTTTTTTGTGAGATTTTTTTTTTTTTAAATTAAATTTATTTTAATTTTTAGTTAAGAATGCTCTTGACGATCTTTTTATTGACAATTTTATCGGCACTTTTGGTGGGTAACAGTTGACAATTTTGACAATTTAAAGTTTTGGCAAGAAACAGCTGATAATTTCAACCATTGACAATTCTAACAATTGCCAATTGATCGATTCGACATTTGAAAATTGAATGAAGAAAAGGTTTGAAAAGTCTTGACAATCTTATTGAGAAAGTTCCCAATAATATTGTTTGGGTTCATTTATTGCAAATTCAGTGAAAATTTTATCAGCACTTTTGGGCAGTCACAGTTGACAATTTTGACAATTTCAAGTTTTGGAAAGTAAAAACTGATAATTTCAATTTGGCATTTCTAGCACTTGACAATTGATCAATGCAACATTTGACAATTCAATTAATAATTTTCTTCGCAATCTTTTCATGCAAGTTTTCAATATTATTATTTGCGTTTCGTCAGGCAAAACTCCTAAACTATTTAGTTTCGATTTAGACTAGTACGAGTATTTTTTCCAACCATCTGAACTTTAGTGACTGATCCTCTCAAACCTATTGTTTTAACTTTTGATCAAAACCTTCGGCATCGACTTTAGCGTTTAGCTGGTCCTTTACTTATTGCTCAACAGTGCACTTTATAACGATAACATAAGTAAAATAAAATCGCGAGGAAAGCACATAAACAAAAGAGAAAAATGCTTTTTTCTCACAAAGTAAAAAAGATCATAGAACATACATGGAGGTGATTCGGATAGCCAAATACGAGGCATCTACATTTTTCTTTCCAACGTCACTTTTCGAGCCACCCGGTGTATACACACGTACCGATATGTAGCGAGCATAAATACTCGAAGAAATGCAAAACGACGATGCACCCATAGAATTGCTGATGACACGCCTTATCTTGAGGCGTGAAGAAGCAAAACAGGGAGGAAGAGACAGGTGCTTTCTTATACCCACACATATATGTATTCGTGTCCATGCGTATATGCATATAAGGAAAGGTGACTTCGAAGACCGACCTCAAACTAGCCTGTTCTCCCTCCCAATGTCTTCAAAGTCACCACTAGATAAATGTGAGCAAATTTATATAACGGTCATTCCAAGGACCATCCCGTCATCAAAATCAACGATTAAGTTCAACAGAAATATTAGGACCGGGCTTAAGGGGGGAGATACCTTGAGGCGAGGAAAAAATTGCTGATTATCGTGACTTTTTTGTTCAAAGGAAGGATTTCTTCATCATTTTTTTAGATTTAGGGTATGCTTTATTACTTTTAGCTGTTAAATCGTATTTTTTGTATTAATCTTTATTATTAATTTCGTATTAATCTTTAAAAATGGCGGAGGTCTTTTAAACGGGTTGCGGCGGATGTTGTCAGACGGCGTGACACGTGGCGTCGAGGGTA
The DNA here is from genome assembly GCA_963210295.1 of Ophion ellenae. Classification (NCBI taxonomy): domain Eukaryota; kingdom Metazoa; phylum Arthropoda; class Insecta; order Hymenoptera; family Ichneumonidae; genus Ophion; species Ophion ellenae. The sequence goes on along the minus strand of OY723386.1, from coordinate 58,140,693 downwards.
TTAATCTGAAAAAAGAACCAACGAAGATTTTTCTTTCATTAACACTCATACGCAGAATATGAACCAAGAAAAAGTGTGAAATGTTGAAAATCGATTAAATGATACGCTTTAAAAAAAATTGATTTTTCCGAAAATTATTGCTACATTTTGCAATAATTTTTTTTTCATAGACATTTAGGGTCATGTTTCAGATGATAAGGTTAGAAAGCTTTATACAAAATTTCATCAGAATCGGTCGATTAGTTTTTTAGCTATACGTCACTAAACGTCATTAATTTTGAAAAAAATCATTTAACAGCCAAAAGTAGTAATAGAACATGCCCTAAGTGTCAAAAACGGCGAAGAAATTCTTCGTTCCGAATTAAATTATGAAGATCAGCAAATTGTTTCCTCGCGTAAAAGTATCTCCCCCCTTAAAACAGCCAGATGTGCTGATGACCAACGTTACATAGATACAACGGATCCGAAATCCCGATCGCCCGTGTATAACGCAATGGGAATGCGAGCGTATCGGACTGTACGCCGCATCATCCGCGATGGTGGCTGATGTCGCAAAAGCTCTTGATTCATAATAACTGGTGCGCGAGAGGCTGGCAAAAGGGAGTGTAACGAGCCGTCTCCAGACACCTCTACCGCGACGCACCGCGCTGATGGAATCAAAGTACCCAAGTGTATGTGGAAGAAGAAGAACATCTGACTTTTCCGAGCTCGCGTCTAACGAACATGCATTGTACCCTGCCACGGTCTACGTATAGTTATACATAGGCAAACTTGCGCGTTGCAAACGTAGACGGCTTATTATTCTTTGGATTTCTCACTCGACGAAAACGAGCAACAATAATACAACCGCTGTCACCCGAGTAGACGCGAGTGTACCTTCTTTTCCATACATATATGTGTTAGGGTTTGATGGCCGCTTTGTTCGTGTGAAGGTCGAAATTTGGTTCATGTGTGTGTCGGGGTCATTTCGTATTGGGGTACCAAGATTATTGTGGAAGACATTGCCTAAAAATAAAAAGAAAAGTTACACTGTGACGTCTATTATCGCAACCTCCACAGATGTAACCGCCCCCCACTATGTGCCGAGCATCGACTGACGTAGCGCATGGTGGGAGAAACGCCAGGCCCTAGCATTGGGCTGGAAGCATGCTAGACAATAAGAGAGGGCTTTGAGGGGTAGGCAATCAGCTACCCCAGCTGCGCAAAGGCGACTTGAGTGGATGGTGCGCAACCTCCACTTTTGCAAGTGTGATGTGGAGCCGATCCCGCGGCTGTGCCGATAATAGAAGCCGCAGTGTAGTCAACGGGTGTGCTGGGGCCCAACACAGGTCGATTTTCAATATTTTCTGCTGATGAGAGTATTGTGGTGACAGGGTCGAGATTTTACACACAGTTTATACATAGTCTTACCGAGTGTGGGTTTTTTTTTCATTGAAATATATTGATAAACAATGGAGTGATTATTATTCAAACAAAACGTCGCTGTTGCTGCAAGACCAATCGGTACAGGTGGTTCTGCCAACTAGGATGATCTGATATGGAAAATAAAAAATGTATGTACTTTTAGTGTTTTAATCTAACTTTCGTATGATCAGGTCCTGTTTCGAAATTTTGAAAATTGCGTTAATGGCAAGCTGTAGGAAAACAAAGTTCGATTTTCGAGCGAAACATTACTTTAATCATTTTTGATTAATAAGGAGATAAAAATATCGAAATGTCGTCAGGTCACACGAACGAAAATGTTATAAACTATGCTTTATCCGAATTTGAAGTGAATCGAATAGATTTTGAACCACGACTTATGCCGTTTCATAAAACAGATTTCACGAAAATCGTCACAGCTCGGTCAATTTTTGGAATTTTTACACAATCTTTGTTGCAAATTGAAGTTAAAATCCTAGGCTGTAAAATAATCGCCGAATCCCCTTTTTTAATTTAAAGCTCACAACAGAGCCAAAACTTCCAAAAATGGTAGATATCGTCTCAGACCCGCATCGCAACCACACGAACTTAATTTTATCCCGAAAAAACGAACCTCTAGGTGCTACAATCCCATAACATAGTACGATATATACACGAAGTTGCAGCACCTCCAGAATATACGTTACGAGTTTAGGTGAACGTAAATGCGGACGGAGAAGGTGCCGCGTTCTCACAATCTCTTCTCCTTCCGTTTCTCGCCACCGCATAGGCTCCTGGTATAGCTCCATTGCATTATCGCAATCGCACATCCACCCTCGTTTGTATATCGCACTCATACTTCCCGGATTAGTCGTGCACGTATTCCTTACGCATACGAAAGCTCGCGACCCTAATTATCCTTGCGAAAGGACTTGTACTGTTTTTCTGTCTGACCGCATTTTTTTCTTCCTCTTTTTTTGTTCTCGTGAGAGAGGCAATTTAAGGCGAGACATACATTTAGACGGGACAAAATGAAGCAATTTTGAGGGATTTTAAAACTAAGACATAATTATTATATATTCATCAAACTATTGGTATACTTGGATAGTATATTTAAGTATAGAAAACAATATTTTTTTAAATTAATTCATCATCAAAATGGCAGAACTGTGGCAGAGTGTTGAAGCAAGGTTGCCGTGGGAGTTGCGAATCGGCGTGCAGTCTAGCTCCCCGTAGACTTTGATTTGCGAAATAATTCCAAAAAAATGCAGTTCGAATATTTCCAGTTTCGATTTGACAGTAAGGAGAATGGAGAAATGCATATTTAAGAGAATGAAACGCACTAGCAAAAAAAAATCACATTTCACACGAAATTTCTGTAAAATTTGGATAAAAAAAATAGTTTTCTTTCTAATTTTTCAAAAACAATTCTCGCTAAGTAGAAGGTAGCAATGTCATCAATATTTCTACCAAGTTTCAACTCAATCGCCTTAATTGATTTTGAGTGATCGTGCACGCCAATTTCGAAAATGCAGTTTTGAGAAAAACGCCTTTGACGTTTTGAAGTTTACGGGCTGCAACGTTTAAAGTTTTTCGAATTTCGCTTTGAAACTTTGGGAAAATATTTTACATACATAGTTCTATCGTTTAAGGGATAACACCACTCTAGCGGCAGAAAATGAGGCCTAACTTTAACAATTTATTTTGGGAGTATGAAAAAAAAATAATAGGATTTCTTTTGAGAGGGTTTATTTAACACAATTAAAGTATAACATTTTTATTATTATAATTTTCATACGAAAAAAGGCGACAGAGCCCAGAAAAAAAAACGTGTTTTTTTACAAACAGCTTCACGGGAAGATGGTTTTCTCGTAAAGTATAAGACCTGGAACAAAAATCAAAAAAATTATACTCTATATATTATTAGCTATGGGACTACGTGGCGATTTTTTAAAATCAATTTTCGACAAAAATGGCGCATTTTGAAAGACATAAATCGATTTTTTTCCCAAAAAATAAACAGTAAATTGTTTATAAGAAAAAAAAGTTTACATTTAATCGAAAAACGGCTACGTACTCCCATAGAGAATATAATTGTGAAGCTACAATCAAAATTTCAAATCGATCCATGCGAAGGTGTTCGAGTAATCCGTCCTCCCAGTTTGCAAAAAGTGTTTTCGATAAAAACGCGTTTAAAGTTGTACGAGGCGCCTGAAAGAAGCCCAAGGCGTTGTGGCAAAATCGATAATTGAACCTTTAAAAAAAAATACGCTACAGGCATATTGTTTTTATGACCCCAAAGTATTTTTTAAGTAAGAAAAACGATTTTTCCAAAATCGTAGAGTGGTGTTATCTCTTAAAGAGAAAACCGATTTTTTTATGTTTGTAAATGTATACCCCGCCTTAAGTTCGAGCCGTATCCTAGGAGTGAAAATCGCGAGTGCAAAAGTTGGACTCGCCGTCCTCAGGAGAGAACGGAGCTCATTTTTGGAACAAACTTTTGTACTCATTATCGAAGCGAGACTTCTAGGATATTGTTGTACGAATACGATTCGAATACTTCTTTTTTCTAATTTTTAGCCAATTTTTTTAGGAGTTTTTAGCCAATTTTTTTTCCATGATCTGGTGAATTTTTTAAAAATTCGTTGCGATTATTGCGACCGGCGTGTCAGCGACTGTCCCCGCGTAGGGAACATGGCGCGAATATACGCGGCACTTGTCACTTTCCTCGGCAGTTTCTGTCACTCTCCTATTTTTTTTTTTATCGCCTCGGTGCCCGGCGATTGACGTTAATCCCCTCCCCCAGAGCTCTCCAATGACTTCATTTCGCGAGGGCGAATAAATATGAACCGAATATCGATGGGTGGGAAAAAAAGGCAGGTATCATTGACGTGAATTTTTAGCGAGCAAAATATCGCTTCCGACTGTGTTGATCTCGAACATTGATGACAGTCGATGAATACGAACGTTTTTCGTGTCATTTATTCGAAGGTTTATCGTTTTCGAAAAACTACCTTCAAAGAATTATCGTCATCAGAGATGTGACTGTGCGAGCAGATAAATCTTCATCTACTTCAGCGTTCATCTTGTTCACGGTGATTCGATCTCTGGAGATTGAGAAAGAAACATTTCTCGAGTGCTGCCACTTTTGGAATTATGCGGCAAATTTTATCGGCTGTCAATGAGATGCAGAAATTGATCAGCAATAATTCATTATTTCTGAATATAGAAATATTTTCGTAATTACATTGCTTATAAGATTTCTGCGCATATACGAAAAATGGTCGAGGGCGTGGAAAAAAAATTCTACGGGTACGTTTTAACAACTTTCAGTAATATTACGATAATAAATGCATTGCTATTAAAATAATCATGATAAATATGTCCAAATGAATGTGATAGTGATATTAATAATTATAAACATGTCCATATCAAAATAACAATAATATTAATAAAATGTAATCTCTCATGATTGTCACTATTGATATTAATACGCATAATCATTATTCTTGTTATCATTATTTTTACATATCATTATTGTTATTATGATTGTTTATTGCTGCAATACAGTATAATAATAACCCAAACAAACAAATACAATAATATAATGATTCGTTATAATTGTCAGTATTATTACAAAATTTATTGTCCTTCATGTTATTATTATTGTTCATTGTTGGACAAAATAATAATAATTTTTGCAATAAATACAATAAAAAAATATTTCTATCATCATTACATATCATTTTCGTCATTATTATAATTATTATCATATACCATTACTGTTTACCATTGCCATTTTAACCAAAAAAATTCATTTCCACCGTACGCTTCGATTCTGAAATCTTGAAACGCCATCGGGAACTTCACACGGTTGCCGATTCCCTAAAACTTGAGGGCAAAAAAAACATCCTTAACATATTTTCGTAGCCGAGAAGATCAGAAGCTACAGATATATATTGTATTAGATATCAATAGTAACCGCGCGTCGTTCGAGCGAAATAAACCGACCGGTTCGCGGCTCTTCGCGGTGGTCGTCGCCTTCTTCTTCCGCTTGTCGATTATATTTTTCGCGTCGAGTTTCTAGCAGGGAAAAACCTGGAGTGAAAAAAAGATGTTTAGCTTTTTTTCTCCGAATCTCCGATGAATTTTTTGGCATTGCGAGTGGCCGCAGGTGAGTCGTGGCAAAGTCCGAGAGCGCCCACACGCTCACGTTACGTTTATTTTTTATACGAGAGCAGAGCGAAAGTCCTCGCGAGTGGATTGGATCACACGAACGTATTAGTATATATATATATATATATATATATATATATATATATATATATATATATATATATATATATATATATATATATATATATATATATATATATATATATATATATATAGGGTGTCCTGTTAACAATGGATAATTCTGCAACTGTCGATAAGTCAGATCATGTCCTACTATATGCTGGAATTTCAGTTTAGTAAAAATCCCATGGTTTTCGAGATTTTGGCCTTTATGTTATTTTAAAAAAAATCATCTGCTTTCGATTTTGCGCATGCCATTTCTACAAATGATATGAATCGACAATAACTAAGCAACTTTTTAAAGTAATTGGCACCATATGCTTAGTACATTTTTTTTTACACCGTAGGCTATCAAGTGAGATGTTCGAATTGGTTTGTATGAAAATTCTGCATAAGATCTTTTTTCAAAAAGTTTCCTTAACGTTTGAAGTTAAAAAAAGACTTTTCTAGATAAAATAAATACCCAAGGGTATTTTTTTAACCCGGTAAAGAAAAGTTATCATTTGTAGAAATGGCATGTGAAAAACCAAAAGCAGATGATTTTTATCTCGATAACCGTGGGACTTTTAGCAAACTGAAATTTCAGCATACAGTAGGACGTGATCTGAAGATTGACAGTTGCAGGATTATCCATTTATAACTGGACACCCTGTATATATATATATATATATATATATATATATGTATGTATACACGCGGGAACTACGCAGAAAACAAGCAGCCAGGTTACGTACGTTAGAACGTGAAATTAATCGGGAGTCACGATAAAAGATAGCGGCCTTAATGACTTACCAACACACGCAACGAGGATACGTATTCGTGCAGATATATACGTGTGTATGTCGTATATTACACATGGCGAACGTAACACACGAGACGCTTACATTTCGGCTGGTCATCCGTTTTTTGCGTAAACGCGAGCTGAGAGATCGTATCGCGTGAGCTCGCCAATCCGGTCCTTTATTACAAGGATAATACACTACGTAATTGAGTACTCAGGATATAATGTACGTATACAGGCAATACGTGTACACACACGTATATGGATTTTTATTTTGTGCTATTGATTTTTATCGGCTGGTACGAGTCTCGAGGAAATACGGAATTTCGATTCGTTTTCGATTTTTTTCCCTTCAGTATCGCTTTTAATTTTTTGTGATATACTTTGAGACTTATTTAATGAAGTGGATGTCTTGTCGCTTGCGAGTTGTTGAATTTGCGCAGGCGAGGTCGCGTAATTCGAAATACGTATCTGTGGTTTTTAGATCGCGTTGTATTGGGTTTTTCTGTCGGTATTTTTTTTTTCGTAAAATGATTAGTAAATGTCGAAGGGGAAATGAAAATCGTGCTTTGATAGTGACGAATTTTCGGACCGGAGGATTATTTTATTTTTATCGTAAGACAATATGTGTTGACTCATCAGCCGAACATCGAGAACTAATTAGTCGAAGGAATTTGAGTTGAAATTAATATACGATGATAAAGACGATTAATAAGATATCTAAAAGTCATTTGAACGAGCAAAAAATGATGAGTTTAAAGAATAGATCAATTCAAACAATTCATTCATTTTAATAACTGATGGATTTATAATAATAATTAATATTGATAATGCATCAGTTAAAGAAATTAATAAATTTAAAAGATGAATCAACTTGGAAAATTAGTCAATTTATAAAATTGAGTAATTTCGAAAAGTGATAAATTTCAAAAAATTATGAATTGAAAAAATTGATTAATTAAAAAAGTTGAGCAGTAGGAAAATTTTATCAATAAAAAAAAATTAATGTTAAATATTGATTAAATGGAACAACAGATTATCTAAAAAAAGTATTCATCTAAAAAAATATATACATCTTAAAAATTCATCAATAAAAAAAATCAATTGATATAAAAAATTGATTAATTTTGAAAATTGATTAATGACAAAAATTGATTAATTAAAAAAGTTGAGCAATAGGAAAATTTTATCAATAAAAAAAAATTAATGTTAAATATTGATTAAATGGAACAGATTATTTTTAAAAAGTATTCATCTCAAAAATATATATACATATTAAAAATTCATCAATAAAGAAAATCATTTGATATAAAAAATTGATTAATTAAAAAAATGGATTGATTTTGAAAATTGATTAATGACAAAAATTGATTGATTTTAAAAACCGATTAATCAAAAACATTGATTAATTCTCAAAAACTGACAATTTTTTTGTATGATCTGGAAGGTATTTAATTTCATTGGAGAGAAACTTCATGAGATTTTTCCTGTATCCTTTTCGTCGGGTGAGAGGAAGAGGGAGGAGTGAGAGGAGGGCGGAGGGAGAGAGATAAAGAGATAGGCCATTGAAGTATCGACGTCTCGGTGTCTTTAACGTTTATGAACGAACGGTATGCATGGAAAAGCAAGGCGGAGAATTTCCTGGCTGCACGAGCCCGCCATCACTCGCTCACTCTCGTTGGCCTCTGTGCTTCTTGATGCCGTAATAACGGGATAATAAGCACAGCGGCTCGTTACCCCTTTGGAGAGGGAGCAGAAAACCCGAGAGTGAGAGACAGAAAGCGAGAGAGCGTATACGTGAAATAGCGCAGTGAACGAGATGGGGACGAGAATGAGAGGGGAAATAATTGTTACCTCCAGCGCTCTATATACGTCCCTCGTTTTATTCTATTCACTCTCGACGGAGATAGGCACCGCTCGTTACACTGAAAAAAAAAAAATTCTTTGTTTATTCTCCTTTTTTTCGGTAATTTATTTTGAAATATTTTTTTTAACATCCATTATGCTATGAGTACGTATGGAGCAAATGGAGTACTCGAGCATACACACTGGGCAAATAATTAACTCGATCTCAACAACTTCATTCTCGTAATTTGACTCGGCGAAATAAACGTTTCAATTTTTCTACGGTCTAATTTCATTCCTTCAGTCTTTCGCCATTGTAAATATTCAGTTATATCAACAGTAACCAAAAAGTTGTTGGCCTTTTTCGTTTCGTCTACTCGAGGAATAATGTCATATAATAAAGCACAAAATTCATCCCTTTGGATCTTACGAATGTAAATGTTCAAAATCATTCTAATTTTATTGAGAAAATTATCGAAAAATACGATATTTAAATTACTGAACATTCTCAGTTTTTAAAGTTGAAAAAACCGCTGCAGTTTTTTCTTACTAATTTAAACATTAATCATTTTTGTTTCTAAGAAATTATTCTCGATACGCAACTCGTTGAACAATTCACTCGATGATTTTCGAACTGAGATACTGTGACGCGAAATGCAATCGAAATGTAAATTTTGAGTTACATCCACAATTCCCAAAAAACTATCTCTTTTTTTTCGTTTCGTCAAGTCGAGAAGTAATCAGTCATGTAAAGAGGTACTAATTTGATCCCTTCAGTTTCGAAGAATGTAATTTTTCAGAATAATATTAATATTATCGAAAACTTATTCGAAAAATTGTCGAAAAAAACGTTTCAATTGCTGAACATCCTCAGTCTTAAATATTTACACATCGCTGCAATTTTTTATATTCAAATAATTATGCTTCTTGTTAAAAAAAAACTCATTCTCAATACTCAACGGTGTGATGCGATTGGTGACCGCTTGTTGAGCAATTCACTCGATGATTTCCGAATCGAGAGACTGTATCGCGAAACGCAATCTCCTCGCGATCTCCGGGGATTGATATCAGACGAACCGAGGCGCGTGAAAAGATACTGCCAATTCTCGATCTTGTTATTATTATACGAAAACAAAAGAGAGGAAGGAAGGCGAGAGAGAATCGAGTCGAGCGGAGTTTATTGAATTTGACACTTCAAGAACTCGGAACATTGAAAAGGGACTGCTGTTGGAAGGAGTAATATCGCGCTGGAGAGCTCGATAATATATATATACAGGGTGTCCCAGAACTGAATGTGTTCCTAGAAATAGGGGGTTGGGGGTGAAATTCTGTATCGATTGATATAAGCATGTGTGGGTCTCAGATCAACCTCTGAATTATTATTAATTTTTAAAGGCGGGCCAACCAGGTGCGCCCGTTGAGCCGGCGTACGTCGGTGAGTCGTGCGGTACTCCCGCCAAGCACGCGCGTATCGCTCACCGACGTACGCCGGCTCAACGGGCGCACCTGATTGGCCCGCCTTTAAAATTTGATAATAATTCAGGGCTTGATCTGAGACCCAAACATGCTTATATCAATCGACTCAGAATTTCACCCCCAACCCCCCATTTCAGGAAACGCATTCAGTTCTGGGACACCCTGTATATATGTATGTGTATGCATATATATATATATATGAGTGTGTATATATGTATATATGTATATGAAGGTGTCTATCCATTCATATATACATATGAAAACACGTTGATGGTTAGAACCGTGTTAGGGTTTGGGGGTGACCAGGGAATCTCTTCTCCCCGGGGAATTGAGCCTGGATCCACTAATTTCACTTCGGACCTTGCCCGCGCAGTCTCTGTGTTTTCCCTGTCCCGACAGTGAAAATACACTCCGAGATGAAAAAAAATCCACCGCTACAAATTCCCGTGGGATTGGACGAGACAAGGCGCCATGCAGCGCCACGATTTCATTTTTTCCGTTTACGAAGTTTACAATGTTCACAAACAATTCAAACTAAAAAACAAATTGAATAAATTCATTTAAAATCGACGAACTAATCTTGTCACACTCGCTAGAAATTTTCATCCCCGATTCCGTTTTTCGCGAATAAAGGTCGAGGAATTTATTGAAAATTAAAGATGAAAAAATTGACGTGGAAAAAGGTCATGAAGATTAAATAAAAACTAAGGATAAATCGTTTTTCTTTGGGATCTCAAGTATTTTTTCTCATAATCTTCCAGCTCGAAAAAAAATATCGCATATCCCCCACTCCTGACGTACCTAGTTGAATTCGCGTGCGAGATCGTATTCGCGTTTTTTCTTCTTTGTATTTCCTCGTATTGGAAATCGGTCCTTTCGTCGTGCCGGGTCAATTCAAAGGTCTCGAGGAGGGGCTATTCTTGGCGGGAAATTGCCTGAAATTGGTTTACACGGGACTGTGCCTATAGAAAAGAAGTGCTCCTCGGTTGATACACGGATATATATATATATATATATATATATATATATATATATATATATATATAATATATATATATATACAGTCGAATAAATGTATACACATACACAAGTTTTGAGAGTGGACGAGAGTTTAGAAATTGATTCGCTTCTTCCTCGCCTCTTGGGGAATCGTTTAATTTTTCCTGTCGTCAATTTTCTCGGTGTGACCCATGCCCCTCTAACCTGACGTCTTCAGAAGCATTGTTGGATAAAATGCTCGACGCGTTTTCCACTTAACGTTACGCTTTATATCGCCGGTCAAACTTTTCCGCGTGATTCTTTGACGGACCCCTTTATATATATATATATATATAATAAACCGCTCGGTCATGAAACGAGCTGCTTAAGGGAGAAGCGAAAGATCGAAGTCTCTCGTAAACTCGATATAAAAATACGGTGCAAGATTCTCATTGTATCCGGTAACGAGTATCGCGCGTTTTTTGAAAGGACGAGAGAGTGAGAGAGAGAGAGAGAGAGAGAGAGAGAGAGGGAGAGGGAGAGAAAAAAAAGCAGCCCAAGCACGAAGGAGCAAGACTCGCTCGAACGGAAGGAAAATTTCGAGGGTTACTCTCCTTAATTTCTTTAGTTTCCGACGAGACGACACGGTGGATCGAGTTATCACGTTAGAAGACGATAAAAAAGAGGAATGAGACGGACGGAAAGTGGGAGAGCGAGAGAGCGAGATAGAGAGAAAAAAAATAACATTAATGTAAAATGAAATCAGCCACTGCAGAGTTCTCTCTCTCTCTCTCTCTCTCTCTCTCTCTCTCTCTCTCTCTCTCTCTCTCTCTCTCTCTTTCGTTTTCCCTCTCGGCAAACTGGAGGACGCAAATTAACTAAACGAATATTCTTATTGCCCTCTTCCGTCGGAACCTAGCGGCTTCTGAATAGGCATATATATATGTATGGAGAAAAGTGATTTTGGAGACATTTTATTGAGGACCGCCTTCATAAGCACCTAATCGTTCCTACAATCAATAGCGTAAATCCTGATGTCTCCAAAAACATCTTTGGATCAGTGTAAGCATTTTTATTTCAAGTATATTTCTCCCTTCTAGGCATCGATTCCGAAAAATTCATTGTGAAAAATTGATTCGGTAGATATAACGCGTTTGAAATATCGTTTTGGCCTACGTGTATAAATATAAGCGATCTCGGAGTATCTTTTTTTATATTAGGAAAATAATTGCTTTAAGGCCTTAGGCCACGGTAACAGGTAAAAATCATGTGCGAATTTAACAATTTTTTTCGCCTAAAAAACTAACTCACTCATAAAATTAATTACACATCTATTTAGTATGAATATCAAGCGGTTCGATTTTTTTTGTACAAAACAGCCGACTACTAATATTTTCTTTTGTCATCTTTTTTTTAGGCGCTCCGCAGCGTGACATTTAGCATCCACAATTTTTTACCTAGAACAAAAGACAAAAATTCTCGTCAATCTCCATTAGAATACCTAGAGAAGTACGTACGGAGTTAAAAAAGTATTGTTTTATTCAAAAGTGGTAGGTATTTCAACTTAAGAAATGAATTTTCAGTGAAAAATTTCGTTATAACTGTTCATAAAGTGCTCGTAAAATGAAAAGTTTTCGTTTAATCAGAAATTCGGTACATACTTCTCTGCGAAATGTAATTAGGAACATAACTTTTAAATTTGAAGTCAATCGAGTGAAAATTGATGAAGTTATTTGTCACCCCAATTGGATAAAAGCTATTTCAAGAAGTTTCGAGTAGTCGGCCATTTTCTGCATCGAAAAAAATATGTATATATTCTAACAGCTTGATATTCATACTAGATAGATGTGTAATTAATTTTATGAGTGATACCCGTTACTGTGGCCTATGGCCTGAAGAGAGAATTTCAGTGTGACAAGCTGAAAAATGAAGTATTTTTTGGGAATTTTTTTTTAACGGCTCGTTCAAATTATTTCAAATTTTGTGTATTAATTATTGAAGTAATGAAGCATACAAGGAAATTTGTTTATTTTTAGTACATTTTATTAAGCAGAGGAGCGGTCGCAAAATGGCGTCTCAAAAAATGACTCCCCGACGGTTGACAGCATAAGTGCCACAGCAGGCATGTGAAATCAAAAATTCAAAAAGATTATAGCTAAAAAAATATTATAAAAAGTATAGCTATCGCAGCATCGCAGGAAATTCGAAAATTTTGATTAGAAAAAAAAATGGCGGCCATTTGAAAAAAAAATCGAATTTTACACCAAAATTTTGCAGTAAATTGTTAATAAAAAAAAGTAACCAATTAAAAAAAAACTCTACTATGCGACGATAGCGATAAGTTTTCTGAAGAGAATCCTTTTTGAATGAAGTCGATTGGACAAAATTTGACAGAGTTATGCTTTCAACCAGGTCAAAAAACGTGGTATCAAGAAAAACGCGTTTAAAGTATAGAAAGGCCCGTATAGAAGGCTCTGAGAGCGTCGACGCTTGGCGCCAATTTCGAATACTTCAAAGCCGAATATTGTTTTGAAAATTTGTAGGCATATTCTTAAAGGCCAAAACTATCTATTTAAGCGAAAAAAATCGATTTTTTTCCACACTGATATTCCCCCTTAAATGGGAAGGAATAAAAATACTACTATTAGTAAAAAAAAAGTGCAATATAGATAAATACGTGAATAAATAAGTACAATATAACAATAACAACATACATAAATACAATGAATGAAATACGTATTTTATAGAGTGGATGCATATATAAAATTGCGCGTGTAAAACGCGGTGCGGTTGGTTGCATCGAGCGCGAGCAAAAACCGCAATCGCCTCGCGAACTTCCACAAGCTCTCGTCTTAATTGCTTAATCAGACGTTATAAATCTTGTTCCGGAGGCATTTACGCGCGATATATATCGCTGATCTTCCTTTTCTTTCGCTCGTGCGTCTCGTCAATATCTTTGAATTATTGCCGCGGCCGCGGCTTACCGTATATTCCGCACGAGACTTCGATCTAGTCTCAGGATATTCGATACCTAGATTATTTCGGAGATTTTCCCCCGACTGGGATGCCGATAGGAGAACATTTTATGCGAAACGACGACGGCTCGCTTTTACGAATAATCGGCTGGTGAAAAAAAAGTAGACTCTCGACAATACGAGTGTATCTGAGACGCAATTTTGTTAACTATCGGTGGATTTTTTTTGCCGATAAATAATTCGACTGATATCAGGGATTTCGATTTTCATTTTTACGAATTTTTGCGCAAAAAATCTCGAATTTTATTCGTCGTCTATCGAAATCGATGCGTGACGCAATTTTATCGTTTTTATTCGGAGCCCTACGAATTTAATACGCAAGCTAGGAATTTTAATTCTCATTTTATAGCTTGAAGAAATTAATTTTTATTTCTCAAGTCAATCATTTGACTTTTTAATCCTTAACCTCATCATTTCATTCTTCTTACACACGCCGGGAATTTTTAATTTTTATTTGTACCCCGAAGAAATAAATTTTGAATTTTTAATTTTTATTTGTACCCCGAAGAAATAAATTTTGAATTCGTAAGCCGGAGATTTTATTTTTTAATACTTCAGCCAATCATTTGACTTTTCATTCCTTAACCCCATAATTTTTATTTTGAAACCGAAAGCTAAAGACGTTAATTTTCAATTTTCAAGACAAGAATTGCATTTTTCAATTCATAACCCATACATGTATTTTCCTCTTTCCTCCTTCCCTCCATTTTTCAATAGAAAAAAATTCATTTTGCAGTACCGATCATTACCGAAAAATTGAAATAAAAATGACGCCCACGTCTGAACATCATTTTGTCACTGGCACGAAGCTCCAGCACAGATTAATACGCATTACATAAGAACGGCGACACGTTTCTTTTCTTTTTGCCCGGATTTGCCGTCCCGATCGCGGAGGATGCTCCGGTGTGCGCTTTCGCCGGAGCCCTTGCCTCTTTTGCACGTAACACGACGCTCGTTTGTGGTCTCATTAAGAGTGGAGAACACCCGGTATATTAAGGGATAAACGTGGCCTCCACTGATGTAACGCAATACCGGAGAGCAAGCCAGAACACACGAAGCAACGAGTGAACGGATCATCCTCTTCTCTTCCCTTCTGCCCCACCTCTCAACCCCCTGTTTCCCCCAAACCCTCCCCTATACCTCCGCTGTCTTGTCACTTTGCCCGCACTGTACGCCACGTCCAGAAGAAGAGTCTCTCTCTCTCTCTCCTCTCTTTTTTCACTCTTTCGCAGCGATCCTGATCCTTGAATGAGAACGTATCTCATCCGTGATCCTTCGTGCTACCATATGAACGAGTAATACTTATACGGCTAGCATGGCGAGCTGAGCGAGACCAAGCTCGCATAATATACGATAACTTGATATGACCGTCGATGAGAATTATATTTATGTTTTTTAAAATCATGTATGCGTGTAATATATATATATATATATATATATACATATATATATATATATATATATATATATATATATATATATATATATATATATATGTATATGTATATGTATATGTATATGTATATGTATATATATATATGTGTGTGGAAAATTTCCCAAAATTAGATACTAACTCGTTCACAATGTCCAAACAGACAATAATTGGTAACTAAAAACTTATTTGCGTCTTAGCTTAAGGTATTACGAGCGCGCAATCTTTTTTTCTATAGATTGTGTTCCAATTTTAAGCAGACATTGTTCATATCATTACGCATGTTTGAGTGAAATTTCCGAACAGTCGACTATTTAGATTAGAAGATAATGGGATTTAAAATTGCAACTTTTAACACTGCAGGGTCTGAAATTTAGAACAGAACATTGAAATTTAGACAGAATAATTTTCCGTAAAAAATATTTGTTCCCTATAATAAGAAGACATTTGCCAACACCACAGAACAGTATTGTTCAATATTTTGAGAAAAAAATAATGATCGTGTTCCTAAAGCTAAAAATGTTGTCATAACAAATATTTGCATTATAAATATTAATATTTTATATTGTTTATGTTATCTTCAGTAACAAATACAAGTGGTGGTTCATTCATAACTGATGAAAAACTTTGTTCGATAAAAAGTTACTTCCAAATAAAAATTTGTGTTGTATTATTTTAAATATGCTGCGCAAACTCACGTCATTGGATACGTGGAACGATGCTGTGTTGCCATATGTCTTCTTATTATAGGGGACGAATATTTTTGACGGAAAATTATTCTGTTATTGAAGTTAAAACTTGCTATTAAGAATTGCTATTAAAGTTAAGAATTGCTATTAAAGTTAAAACTCTACGCTACAAAAACACAATAAAATCGTATTTTTTCATTTCCAAGCCTACGCAGACACCTTAATCCTCTTGAGCAAGTGCTACATAATTTCTTTCCCCAAAAATTCCTATCGACAAAAAAACCAACGAGCGGATACACGCGCGTAATTCAAAAATCTCCCCCACTCCCTCCCTCTCTCGCCCTCTCGGAATCGCGACCCGCGTTTGCGCCGGATTCGATGTTCTGGAAGAAAATGTCCCTTCGGGGCATGAAATCGTTACCCCTATCGCGAAAGCAATGATATCCATCCAAGAATCCTCCGCCACGCCACGGGGTATCTTGGTCACTGGTGCATGAAACAGTTATAAGCATCAACAATGTAAGCCAATCAGGGAGGATAGGTTCACCGGTATATGCGAAGGGTAGTCGGGTTACTCGTACAGTACACTCGTGCGGGTGACACACACGCGTCCTCCCCCGACTGAGGGGGAATACACCCGGTAATCGTTTGGAATTGCGTTAAATTTAAATTTTTTCAGTCGAACCGCTTATTCCCCGATCCTCTTGTATTCATCTAAATATATAGCTACAATACATACATACTCATATATATATATATATATATATATATATACAGGGTGACCCGAAAGGTGACGTCTAAAAGGAAAATCTAGATGCCTCGTATCAATATCTCTGCGAATCATCTCTCCTAATTATCTCCATCGATGTTCTACGATCTTTTTCAATTTTCGGTAACAAGCAATTCGTATTTTTTTCGTGTTTTCCTGTAGCGTAGGTTTTTATTCATTTTTCTTATTTGTGAACATACTTTACTCGTGATTTTTTCTTCTTGTGCTATCGTTATGAAGTGCACTGTTAAGCAATAATCACTGTTGATAATAATCGCGAGGAAAGTGAATACAAAAAAGGGAAAAAAATCCGTGCTAGAGGAAAAGTCGAAAAACAATTAAAAACTTTTTTTTTCTCGAAAACTAAAAATAATTGTATCGCATACACGGGGGGAATGGTGCATTTTTCTTCAACCATCTTGTGGAGCACCTCAAGCCGCATAAAAAACATTAGGGGCTCAAAGTCGTTCAAGGTCATTCAAGGTCACCTATTAAAATGAAATACAAATTTAAATATCTCGGAACACTACCAAATATTTGGTAGTGATCCGACATATTTGGATTTGTATAATCGATACTGACCTTGAATGACCTTGAATGACCTTGAACGACTTCGAGCCCCTAATGTTTTTTATGCGGCTTCAGGTGCTCCACAAGATGGTTGGAAAAAAATGTACCATTCCATTTGAAAAAGTGGAGGTGACCTTCACTGTGCGTCAGCACCTCCGCCGAAATAAAAAAAAATTGGTCGCATTTGATGGCCCCCTCCACACCGTACAACTTTTGTCTGGAACATTTTTTTGTGACGTCGATAATTACCGAGTTATTTCGGGTGGCAGAGATAAGAGGGACACCTTGTGTATGTGCATAGAGTGTCCGGTTATGAATGGATAATTCTGTAACTGTTAATAGGTCAGATCATGTCCTACTATATGCTGGAATTTTAGTATAGTAAAAGTCCGACGGTTTTCGAGATTTTGTGCTCTATGTTTTTTTTTGGAAAAAAAAATAATCTGCTTTTGGTTTTTCGCATGCCATTTCTACAAATGATATGAATCGACAATAACTATGCAACTTTTTAAAGTAATTGGCACGCTATGCGTAGTACATTTTCTTTACACCGCAGGCTATTAAAGTCAGATGTTCGAATTGGTTTGTATGAAAATTCTGCATGAGGTGTTTTTTCATAAAGTTTCGTTAACATTTGAGGTTGAAAAGAAGACTTTCCTAGATAAAACAAATAACCAAGAGTATTTTTTTTTAACCGGGTGGAGAAAAGTTATCATTTGTAGAAATGGCATGCGAAACCCAAAAGCAGATGATTTTTATCTCGAAAAAAACTGGGACTTTTGGTAAACTGAAATTCCAGCATATAGTAGGACATGATCTTACCTATCGACAGTTGCAGGATTATCCATTTAAAACAGGACACCCTATATACAAGACGATTCCGACGACGTCGCCATCGTCGGAATCGTCGTCAAACCCCCGGGGGACATATGACAGCACCCCTTGGTCGTCTTCGTTCTTTTGATGCCTTATAGTTGCAGATGATGTACACTCGAGCGATGATAAATTCGCGAGTCCATAAAAAAACTATTACATACAATCGAAATTTATATTTATTATATAAAATTAGTCGAACTCGAACACCGTTGAGTGGAAATTTCAAACTTTAAAATGCTTTTTTTCATAGCTCTATGAGTTAAGAAAAAATGTACGGTAAAATTTTCTATCCCTTAATTTTTTTTTAGTGGTACATATGAATTTAAATGTATGTAATTTTCGTATGTTGGGTCATCCCATAAATGATGCGGTTTTTTCAATTGCTTTTTTCACCACGGCCAAGGGACTTATGGAAGAGGCTTGAACGTCTACCAGCAAGATAAGTAGTATAGGAGAGTATATTTTAGATTGAAGAAGAATTTTAGTTATCTTGATTTTGAAAAATAAAAGTATGAAAAAACCGCATTCTCATGGAAGACCAAAGTCACATTATATGTACATATTTTATTTCAATTTAATTTAATTACATTATTCATAATGAAATTGAATTATATTTATATTTTCTTTACATACGTACATATTTTTGTTTACAAGTACGTAAATCATAAATATGAATATTTCTCATATAAATATATATATATATATATATATATACATATATATATATATATATATATATATATATATATATATATATATACATATATATATATATATATATATATATATATATATATATATATATATATATATATTTATTTATATATTTATTTATTTATTTCTTTATTTATTTAATTTTAATTCAATTTAATTAATTGAATTTTGTCTAAAGAAAATCGACCTCGACTTAATAATTATATTTATCAATTAAAAAACTTGTAAACAAAAAAATTGAATTACATATATATTTTTATATACATTACATATCAAATTTCACAAATAATATTATTCAATTTTCGTAATTCAAATTAAATACGTAGAGATATAGCGCATGAATTCTGTTTGTGATCACAGACCTCAAAATTAATACATACGAGCATAATCAAAAAAATCATTGACTCTTTTAAAAAATAATTCCTCCCCCAAGAAATGTCTTCATCCCCTCGTCGAGGGCACACAAAATCCCAGCGGCAATGAAATGCACTGATGATTTTTTTTCTCGATGTATACATACAGTCGAAACGAAATAATCTCACTAACTCGTGTAATCTGATTTTCAGGCGTGTTTTTCTTTTGGGTCACGCTGATTCCTTTATCAGTCAAAGTTGTACCAATATATATATATATATATATATATATATATATATATATATATATATATATATATATATATATATATAGGTAACAGAAATGAGGGTAAACGGTATAAGATTCATCCCTTTCGGAATTGCATGCCCGCGTACAAAGCCTCGTTGACGCTTGCCCGTGGGGCTTCTATATTTTCGAGACGGCATAAATGGGGGGTCAGGGAGGGATGAATAATTCTATAACGTTTGTAATAGCTACTCGCGTTCGGGGAGAAAACAAGATAGTGATAGACGGACGGACAGGCCACTGAGGAAAAACAAGGCGTAATTTCAATGTCGATTATACGCGCAAACATCGACAATTTCTTTTTAATTCCCCTCTTCAGTAGTTTCAGTATGGTGAAATAAGACGCGTTTCAAAATATGAGCCCTTAATATTAATATTTAGAGATTTCTCGTCGCGATTTTCTACTTCCCATGCTAATAACATGCAAAAAATCGTGCTTGCTATTTTGAATTTTACGATTCGCCAACGGGTAAACGTACAATAACGCCCAGGACATATTTTGTAGGAAATTCAACGCTCTACAAAAAAGGTTTTTTTATCGTTTTATGATAAATCTACTCTTTCAAAAGTTATCCAAGGTCAAAATTCAATTTATAATTTAAATTTTTTTTCACTTTTCCGGCGAGACTTTCAGACTTATCACAAAATGTCATAGGACCTTTTTTCTAGATCATTTCATTTTCTATAATATCGCATCATTATATAATTTTAAGATTCAATAGTTTAATAGTTGACTGCTTTACAAATTCATTTTTTGAATCAAATTTGATACTTCCGTGAAATTAATTCCTATATTTACCAAAAATATAAATCAAAAGACGCCAATCTTTAGAAAGTTACTTACGTTTACCGTTGATGAAAATTGTTAAACACATGAGTATCTTTTTCGTTTTATTTATAATTTTTTCTCACACAATAAATCTTTCAATTTTAAAGATCAAAAGTTATGAAACAAACTTCGTAATAACTTTTTCGCTCTGTAATTGAACAATAAAAAGTAACTATATAAAAATTGGCGTCCTTTTATTTGTATTTTTGGTTAATGTAACGATTAATTTTACGGAAATGGCAACTTTTCTCCAAAAAATGAATTCGGGAAATACACAATTGCCATGAGGGACCTCTAAATATTAATATTAAAGATTCATATTTTAACAGGCGTCTTATTTCACCTCACTCCAGCTAATAAATAGGGAAATTTGAAGAAGAAAAATAGTCGATTTTTTTTCAAGTACTTTGTATATATATATTTTTTAAATAATATATATACATAGTACATATACATAATATATATACATATTATGTATATGTATATGTATAAATATATATAAAGTGATGTGTCCAATAGTTTTTCTCTTCTATGACATATGGCACATAATACTCGAGGCTATATATATATATATATATATATATATATATATATATATATATATATATACACACACACACACACACACACACACACACACATGTGCATGCATGCTAGTGAGGATGTGGCTACAAAGCCAGCGAAACAGACACCGCCGACTAAAAGGCTTACCGGGTAATTTGCAACGGCTTAAAGCCGCGGCCAATCTGATCCTTCAACCCCCTCGTATCCGTGTGTGCGTGTCTCGCGCTTCTTCTTCTTCTTTTGCTTTTTCTTGCTCTTCTTCCTTCTTTTTATCTTCTTGCTCTTTCTTGGTCATGCACACGGCCGTAACGTATAGACACACGTATACCGGTATGAAATCTTATATCGTATCGCAAGTTGGTCTTTTTATCCTCAACGTCGAAAAACGAGGGATGAGCGCGAAAACGATAAAAATTGAGTGAAAAGACACTTTTTTTTGTGAGAGTATATAATACTTCCTTCAATGAACGCTGCGCGGTTATCTCTTCCTCTTTAACACAAATTTCAAGTGCTATATATATATATATATATATATATATACACACACACATATGTGTTATATATATGTGTGTGTGTGTGTGTGCATGGTGGGAGGAGAGGAAGAGAGATGTATAATGTCGTCAGCCTTCTTTTAGTCCCAACGGGGCGAACACAAGACCTCGGGTTTCACGGGCTGTCGCCCAGAATTTGGACCGCAAATTTTTCTCTTTCGAACGATGCCTAATTGACCGTACGATCTCTCGTTGCTCTCTATCGCCTTCTCTCTCCTACTCTCGAGATCCATGTACACCGAGGAAACTACCGAACATTCTCACATGGCAAAGTTTGTGCATCCCTTTTTGTATCCTCGTTTTCTTTCGCTAGTCTTCTTGTTCTCGTGCGATATTTTCGTGATTTTTCCCAAAATTTTTCTTGTCGCAATTTTCTTCTTTCACTTTAGTAATTTTCTTCTATTCTTAATTTCCTTCTTTTATTTTCTGATTTTTATTTTTTTCTTAATTGTCTTATTTTGTTTCGTCTTTTCTTTTTTTTCTCAACTTTCTCTTTTTCTTTTTTTAAATTTGCTTATTTTCCTTTCTTCTTTCGAAGGATGCCTAATCGACCGTACGATCTCCCTGTCTCTCTCTCTCTCTATGTCTCCCCTGCTCTCTACCCCCTCTCTCTCCCTTTTTCTCTCTCCTGCTCTCGAGATTCCTGTACACCGAGGAAACTACCGAAGATTCTCACATGGCAAAGTTTATGCATCCCTTTTTGTATTCTCCTTTTGTTTCGCTTGTATTTTTTTTCTCGTGTGATGTTTTCGTGTTTTTTTTTCCTCAATCTTTCTTTTTTTCTTGATTTTCTTCTTGTCTTTTTTTCTCGTCACAATATTCTTCTATTGTTAATTTCCTTCTTTTCTTTTCTGAATTTTCTCCTTTTCTTGTTTTTCTTATTTTCTTCTGTTGTTTTCTTCTTTTTTTTTAACTTTCTTCTTTTCGTTTTTCTTTTCTTAATTTTCTTAATTTTTCTTTTACTTTTTTTTTCTTTTCGTATTCATTTGTTCGCCATCCCAACGAAATTTCAGTCTGTACGAGTTTTTACATATATCCGTATCCCCATTGAAACTCAAGTGAAACATTCGAGATTTTCTCCCCGTCGCGTATTCTCCGCCCTATGACGCAATCACGACAAAATACTTGGGGGGAACGAAAAATAAGCTCAATTTCGCATTAATTGAGGTTAATTTTGAGTGGCGCTCGCGGAAGGAGTTTGGTTTCACTCGGGGCGATTTTCAAGCCCGTATCTCGAATGGTCAGAGGCGGCGCATTGTCGGCTTATGCACGATTGTCGCGAAAGTGGCATATTTTAAGGAGCCGAAATTGAATTCGTCCCAAAGTGCCGAGGAGCTCGACGAGCGCTTGCTCTGCTACGCGGTGGCACGAATCGCGCTCGAGGACCCTCGAACTCGGTGCGAGCAGGCCGTGGGGCCCCTCGAGAGCACGAGCTCTCCTCGCGGCGCGTGCCGACGCGCGCAATGTGCCAAAACGGACACGTCCCTCGTTCTCCTGTATCCCACATTGAGACTTCTATATCATTTGTCCAATAATCACTACTTTTTTTTCGACGAAAAATGCGATAACGGAAGTGGCGGAAATTACGGAAAAATGACGATCAGACAAGAGAAAATAAAACGAGGAATAAGTCGTCGTTAATATTCAAAAAATAATAATAATTAGCTCCGAAACTTTTTCTATCGCCTTTTCCACATTTTTCCACGTATTTTTCTTCTGACATTTGCTCCTGGCTATGGTACGGTAAAAACTACGGTAAAAACGGAAAATAATTGCAATTCTAATATTCTGAAAATAATAATAATTAGCTCTAATATTTTTTCGATCGACTTTTCCACACTTTTCTACGTTTTTTTCTTCTAACATTTGCTTCCGGCTTAGTACGGTAAAAACGGCAAATAATTAAAATCGAATTGAACTGGATTCATAAGGTGACAGTTACGAAAAATCATCGCAACTACTTTTTAATTGTTTAACCACCCTGGTGAATTACCAAACTGCCCTTAATCATCATTTCGTTCTCTCATCTATCTTTATTATTCCAATCTCGTTGACTTCCGTTTTTCTTCTTTTCTATTTATTACACATGTTGTCCATTTTTTTATTACTCCCTCTGGAACAGGTCGTAATTTCTTACTCAAATAAAGTCCAACAAAATCGTAACTTATTGAAAATATCATCGTTACCTTTCATTAAATTTATCCTTGGTGATCGAAAATACAATTTCTTCAGCTTCCTTTTTTTATTCTCCTCAAACCACCCG
Organism: Ophion ellenae; assembly: GCA_963210295.1. NCBI lineage: Eukaryota > Metazoa > Arthropoda > Insecta > Hymenoptera > Ichneumonidae > Ophion > Ophion ellenae. Next base: position 58,116,964 of record OY723386.1, on the reverse strand, counting down.
GCAAAAAACTTAGATTTCCTTATTACTACGTTTACAACAAATCGTAATTTCTTTCCTGAATAAACACACAAGAAAATCATTTCAATGTCTGGAAAATATTTTTATTTTCCAGATATTTATTTTATAGAATAAATAGCTGGAATATATTTTATTCTATAAAGTATGTTTATTATTTATTTATATATAATATATTAAATACATTATATATATATATATATATATATATATATATATATATATATATATCCATATCATATTTATAATATTCTATATAATATATTTTGTAGAATAAAATATATTCATTTTACTTATTTATTTTTTATTATATTTAAAAACGTTTTATTCTATTTATTCTTAATGATAGAAAATGTGATTTCTTTTGCTCATCCCATTCTTATTCTCGAACTACTTGGGAAAAAACGATTAGATTCCGGTCACGTGCAGTATAAGACGTTTAGAAAAAGTATGCGCTTGTATACGTATTGATCGAGACCTATAAATATATAAACACATATATGCACACCATTGCAGGAAGCCATCGTCGCAATGTCGAGATGTCTAGGCCCTTTGAGCTTCTGTGTATGTTTGCGTCGGTAAACTCTTAACGCCCGGTGCTTCTCCCACCGTACAAGCTTTTGTTGGCTTTCTACAAGATCCCTTTTGGCGCCCTCTCGATACACACACACAGACTCGTCCAAAATGGGAGTCTGATTACGCATTAATGATTAAACGCGCTCGATTTCCATCGTTCGCAAACGTGTCTATTTAAGGGGATACATCTACCGAGAGGCCCGAAAACAATGGCCAAAGTCTGATTGTTTTTCCTGGGAAACGGTTGGTGAAAAAAAGCATTTTTTTAATACCATGGTACATATTGCGAGTCTAAAAAAAATCACCAAAAAATGCAGAAAAACAACAAAAACATGGCCGCCGGCAGATGATGAAATTTGTTTCGCGACGTTTGGCGGTGGACACTCTCCCGCTTAAAGCGGGAGCCTGAATTAGAAGGTCCAAAAAAGTCTTTTTTTCGGGAATTTTTTTCGAAGGGAATAAACGAGTGAGCCCAGTAAACATTGAGGTATCTTATCATGTATATTCGAAATGTATTTAAAAATAATTCAACATGAAACAATAAATGACTGCAGATTTATCAGCCTACTCCATGTGCATCTTGCCACCGCAGTCCCCAATCGGCGGGAAAGATGCAGCTCGTAATTCTCGACTGAACCAAATAAACCAATAAAATTTTCGATCGTCATATATTTTTCTTCTGAGTGAATTAAGAAAAAGCTGAAAAAATCGTGAAATTATTTCTCAGGTTTGAATAAAAAATGTGTTAAGAAAAACACTTTAACGTGCTACAAAAATTACTTAAATAGACTTTTTCAACGACTTTTTTATTTCACTTTAAAGAGATTTTCATACTGAAGAAACTAGACTTTGGTTTGATTCAACAGGTCGTTTAGTTTTTTTGCTATCACGCCCACCAATTTGGAAAAATCGTGAAAATGAAAACTGGAGAAAATGCTCTTCAAAGTTTTCAATAGGACGAAATATCAATATAAATCGCTTTTCTGCGTTTGGCCTTGTATCTTCAAAAATATTTACAATTGGCCTCTGTAACATTGTAAATATATTCATGGCTAGTTTATCTATCGATTTAAGCAATAAAAAAAAAATCGATTTTTCGGGCCTTCTAATTCAGGCTTCCGACTTAAGCGGTCCATCTGAAATCAAAAACCGAACGGGTTATTCAAGTTAACAATAAATACGAGTCGTTGACTATCGTCGATTTTTTAAATCATTTTTCTTAACATCGTGGCGATGAATTGAAACTCGAGCATACAAAATACCTGAAAAAAATCGCAATTTTTACGTACCGTAAAACGGGGTTAAATTGACATTAAGGGTAACTTTGACAGTTTTTGGGGTTACATTAACACAGCGCTAAAACACGGTTTTAACTAATTCTTTTTCAGCTTTTTTTTTCTATTTTTGCTCAAATTTGTTGTTCAAGTTTATTATAATGTTCCTAAATTGATTGTAATGTTGCTCAAGTTGATTTTGATCCCAATGATAATTATAAGAATGATTAAGTGCCTATAATGGTACCCTAAGTACTTGATATTTGTATGTAAAATGTTTCCTTAACAAAGATGACGATTTGATTGTAACAAATCGTTGTTTTTAATTTAATTCCATGTATAATGGATAAAATATAAAATTCGTTAATAAAAATTATGTCAAAGTGACCCTTAATCTACGACATAGATTGAACTTCATTGCCTTGTCAAAGAAACTCCACACACGAGGTTACTTTGACCCAAAAAAATATACATAAAAATGTGGGGGTGGTGGGGGGGCTTGATTTTCTTATACATTTGATAGCCAAAGGACACACAGTTCTATTGAAGCAAAAAAGTTGAAATTTAGGGCGTTACAAAAAAGTTACCTACGATGAACTTCCAAAACCTGTTCAAAGGAACCCCATTTTACGGTAACTATTTAAAAAATTAAGATCGATTTTTGAAACGTGTGATCGTCAACGACCTTTAAATTTTTGTCATCGTATCTCCTGTAAATTTGGGAACAATCCATCAAGTGGCTCTCGAGATATCATGACCACCGACATTGGAAACGGTGTTTCGAAAAAAACGCTTTTAAGGCGTTACCCCCACTTGTAGCGCAAAAAAGGCCTTTTTCATGAATTTTTTTAAAGAAAACTACAAAACTTTTTTAATCGATCAATATACCATCTTAAAGAACACATCTTGAAGAACTTTCAGTAATTTTTTCATTGAAAAATATTACATTGTTTAGTGGCAAATGGCCGTCAATGAAATAATGTTTTTATATACACGGTTTGCGGTGACCAACATTGCGGCGAAGTGGATCATCTGAAAAAAAAATGCGGATGGATTTAGTCAAATATAAGTATAAACTAGTCTTTAATCGAAGGATTTCAAAAAATATTCATTTTTCACAAAATGGCGGACAGTCAAAGTTAATGGTTCGATTCTAACGAAAAAAAACGGCCGTTTTTTGGCTACAAAACGGCCATTTTTTTCGAAAAAAAAATCGAACGATTAAAGACTACATTTTTATGTATTAAATAAGCCTGCAAAATTTCAAGAAGATCGGTTCATTAGTGTTCGAGCAATCTTGGTCACCGACTTCAGAAATGCCATTTTGAGAAAAACGCGTTTAAAGTTTCTCTTTCAACGCTCTTTCAACGCGGATTCTTCTCTTTCAACGCTCATATCTCAGTCAATTTTGTTCCGATCGACTTGAAATTTTCAGGACATATTCTCAGATACTTATACTTCAAAAAAATGCAATAAAAAAATCGATTTTTTCAAAATCGCACGTGGGCGTAACCCCTTAAAGTTTGAAATCTTGTACCGCTCGCCCGGTCGACTGTATCAAGCTGTATCTCGCTCAATTTTGGGAATACTTCAATAAAATTTTCGGGAATATAGCTAAAAGGTGATGCTATCAAAAAAAATATATATTCTGGAGACTTTCAATTTTTTGAGCCACCCAGATAGACCGTTAAATTGAAAGTGGAATGCCGCCGAATATGAAAACCATAGCAGGAAGTGCCAGCTGGAAGTTGGGCGCCTCTTCAAAAGAGCCGAAGAAGCAATAATCATAATTACAATATCGCGGCAACGCGCACGGATCCTTATCTCCGAGGGTTCTTTTAGTATTTTCCTGAAAAAACGGAAAAGGGCATTCAGCGAGGAAGGGGGGGGGGGGGCTGAAGGTTGAAGGGTGAAAGAGGGTACGATCGTTGAGTGCCACGAGCACTTCCGGAACGTCTGCGCCAAATGTCTCGAGCCACCTTTCTCGCGGTCCCTCTAATGGCCACGAGAAATTTTGCCGGTCATTATTTTCTTTTTGCAATTGCGCCCTTTTGAACTTCCGCGCGTCTCCATCGAGGCGCATCCCGAACACTTACTTTTTCCCAAATTTTAATTTCGGCCGCCTCGCACGTAACGAAAACACGAGAAAAGTCTATTTCGTATGTCTTCCGGAAACGAGAACATTGCTCCTGTGTGCTCGACGTACGTCAACGTCATTGGAGAACGAAGGTATCGCTAATTCAACTAATTATCCCCTCGTTTATGCCGCTTCGCTTGACTCTACGTCCTCCGCCCCCGCATTGAGAAAAGCCCGTCATTCTTTTTGCCCACGAGGCCTACCGCCAATTTTCCGGCCCACCTCGTGAACGCCGAGCAAACATTTTCCACGAGAGCAACGAAACATCACCGGATTAAGTGGACCCCGAAGGAGAGAGAGAGGGAGAGAAAAAGGACTGACCAGAAGACCGTTCTGTCATTTTGGGGCAAGGATTTAATTCCTCTCGTTTCTTCCTTCTCACGATGTACCTAAAATGTATTAACGAGACTTATTATATATATATATATATATATATATATATATATATATATATATACGTGTAACGTTCCAACATAATTAACAGAGGCCTAAAACACGAGCCGGTCCATCCTTGCGTACAGTCGACGATGTGGATGCAGCGCAGACTCTCAGTCTGTTGCACAGACTGCACTCCGTAATGTGGACAAACACTCGAGGATATTCCTCGTCTCCTATTATTGGTACGGCATCCCGAAAAATATGTTTGCCCCTCGTCAGCGAGGTCTTCTTCAGGAACGTGTATATACATTGTGCTCCGACTGCAAGGCACCATGAGGACTTTTTCAAATTGCCACAAGGAGTGGGAACAAATTCCTCGAAGATTCCATACATATATATATTTATTTATTTATTTATTCATTCATATATTCGTAGTGGGACGCAAAGTATTTATATTATATGGTTTTTCCGAGATAGCTCACATGTCAGAGAGAAAAAAATATTTTCGCCAATTATTTTATTCGATACCTTCTTCTAAATATCGATACTGCACTTTGACGTTAATCAAAGTGATGGGTGTAGGTTAATTAATGAAAGTTCCCAGAAAAACATGAAAAAGCAAGCAAGAACTTTTTTAATCACGGTATATATACTCATATTAATCAACATACATTAGATAACCTATATATTTATACATAACATACCTATATATATATATACATATACACATACACACACGTACATACATTGGTGATAAAAAGGCATTAGCTTGCTTTTTTATTCTCTTTTTTGTGTATTTTCTAGGGATTTTTATTTATTACTATAAATTGTTTTTATTGACATCGATGTGCAGTATCGATATTATTAATTTATTAAACATGTAAAATTAATATTTAGTAATTTTAATTATTTAAAATAATTTGAAATATAAAATTTTATCGGGTTTTTAAATTCTTTAATATGCGTTACTTCGATATTCATCATGAATGTCCAGCATCGATATTCGAAATGAACTATCGAATAAAATGATGGGCATAAATATTCTACATATACATACACAGATATACATATATATATATATATATATCTTAGAACCTTATTATGATATCTTTTTTCTTCATTCCTTTTTTTATTAAATAAAAAATGAACCCCGTACGAATCGTTCGTGAAGAAAAAAACTGCCCCTAAAAGCCATCGAAACGATTACTCTATTGAACAAACATCACAGCGAAATGTTCACAATGAGGTTCCACGAGACACAGCTAGGTCACGGAGAGTGTGTTTAAATTGTGTTTAACTGTGACTCGAGCCAGAGCGAGGATTTGTTTCATCCAGGACAAAAAAAAGGCGAGCGCTGTATCGGTTTTCTCGTCCCTCGTCGGGACGCCGAAGTGTGGAGCACTTAAAACAAAATATAAAAAAAAAAGAACGCGAAACGAAGTCTTCAAACAGATCGAAATTCAGAGATCTGAAAGACGAGTGACGCGTCAGACGATACGCTTTGTGCGGAGGCAACGCATGAAGAGGCCTCGCTACTAGGGCAAACATTTGTCCTTAAAAGTTGAGCAATATATATATATATATATATATATTGCCATGTCAATTCAGTTTCCCTTTCGTTTTCTCGTGTCGCCGCACGAGTTTTTTCCCCCTGCATACAAACTTGGCCTCGAGACTCGAAGAGATTCGCCCTGCGAGTCGAAGAAAACGAGAATAAAAAAGGGAGGCGAAAATGCGAGCCAAGACTCTGGCGAATCCCGTTCTATTCGGTTTGCTCTCGTTCAGCCTTTTGCACGGAGAGACCCGTGAATTCTCGTACAGGCGCCATATTGCGATGTGACGTTTGTGGCGCTGTTAGGCGCTTCTTTCAGAAAAGAAAAAAAAAAAAATATATATATATATATACATACACATATAAATATACGTATATATATTTACATACACATATATATGATATGTAAAAATGAAGAAAAAAAAACAAGAAGCCTTTTTCGATCGTTGCACGGGATAAAATGTTGCAAATCATGGACTACCTGTCTCTCGGGCTGCTTGGCGAGCTAACACACACGTGCACGAGGAAACTTCATCCTTTTCTTTCTCTCTCTCTCTCTCTCTCTCTCTCTTTCGTTTATGTCCTCCCCTTAAATGCACTCGTATTTCGGAGACCTTGTTTTTTCCATTTGTGTATACATATATATATATACATACATATATATATATATATACATATATATATATATATATATATATATGTATATATATATACATATATATACATATATATATATATATATATATATATATATATATATATATATATATATATATATATATATACACACACATGTATATGACTATGCACGTAGTCGTACACGCATACATGGATGCGGATGTGTTTCAGTTAAGGATGCACTTACGCGGGATGCATTGCAAAGTGCAGCAGCAGACGCATCTCCTCCTGCGACGGTGCCTCTTTGTCTTAAGGCGGACGTTCTGTCTCCTAATGCATCTTTCCACACTCTAGACACGCGTACACAATCGTATATATGTATTGAATACCAATATCAGTGGAACAGTAGCCGCGCGTATATCGCCCTTTTACATCTGCCCTTCAAGGGATGATGTCCAGTGTTTGCCGTATTAAATATAATTAATCATATAAAAGGAAGGCACCTTTACTGCATCTCCTGAATGAACGTGATTAAGAGAGAACACCACTGTAACGGACCGAAAAAGGTCGTTTTTTCCCATTTTTTGTGTACTCGATTATTTATTTGGGATTTGGAAAAAAGGTATGTTATTGAGCCTATTTCGGGTCGTTTTTTCCCATTTTTTGTGTACTAGATTATTTATTTGGGATTTGGAAAAAAGGTATGTTATTGAACCTATTTCGTGTAAATTTTCATGACATTTTTTTAAATTACCAACGTTGAGGTATAATAGAACTTCCGAGTGAGAAATGTGGTGGAACGGTCGGGTCGACCACTTGACAATGGTTGGTCTGAAAAATGAAAGTAATACAGTTTTATAGTCTATATGAATGTGGTTCTCGATGTACGTAGCCGTTATTTGAAGGAAAAAAATTCAGGATGGTGAGTGTTGAAAAGAGTGTAATTTTGGCGGAATTTTTACTTATATTCGGGGGCTTAAAAAATGCTGAAATTCCAACAAAAAAAACTAAGGATACGTACAAGGATGGCCACTGCAATTATGGAAATTTTGGGTTTTTGAACTTGAAAATCGGACAATTATAGATAGGGTGATGATTCCGGCCAGGCCGAGAAACGTCGTTTCGAGAAAAACGCGGTAACTTCGTCAATTTTCAATATTTTAACTTGACATTTTTTTCACATATTCTTGAACATCTATACTTTGAGAAAATGCAAAGAAAATCGAATTTTTTACCCGTCACAGTGGTGTCCCACCTTAATCGATAATTCATAGTAGGAAAAAGGGCCTGTCAAAAATGAAAAAAAAAATCCATTTTCTCTCGCTCATTTTTCGACACATGATTCATCAATCATTGATAACAAAAAAGCGCCTTTCCAAAACCAAACGAAAAGCACGATTTTCTTTCGCTCAATTTTCAACGCGTGATTGCTCCAAAATCGGGAATACTAAAACGACCTTTCCAAAAAAAAAAAAACAATTTTCTTTCATTCAATTCTCAATACTCCAAAAATACTTCGACTTTCCTCCATAGTGCATTTGTCCCAAAAAAAACATCACTCTACTCGATGCTGTTACTCTCGTTCACTAGAATTGAAACCTCGATACAAACCTCGTGATTCTTTTATTACTACAAATTTACCAAAATCTCTCCAGAGTCTTTAACGCGCGCTTCGTCTGATTGTGAGAGCTGGCCTCGGGTAAAATGAGCATCTCCGATGGGACCGCGCACACATCGGCGTGTACATTGTTGAAAAAATGGCTCGTCTCGAGAGGGGGGTCCCCCGTATCGTTTTAACGTCTCGGTATTAGCGTCCATTAAAATTCTCCAAGGATCGCCGGAACGAGAGGACTCTGAGGTCTGTTGTTTTTGTTTTTTCATCTACCCGCCTCCTCTACCCCTCGTAACCCGACCGACGGCTCGAACAATCGAAACGAACAGTGCGAAAAAGAAGGAAGGACAAGGCAGGAGGAAGAACGTGGCACCGATGAACGTGAAATCGTATTCGTCATAGAATTCTCGAATCTTCATATATATATATATATATATATATATATATATATATGTGTGTAGATAGACGCGAAAATATGGTTTAAGGGTAGTCGAAAGTTCAAATGATCGTTCGAGGGGTGAGTTTAACGGGGGTTGGAGACGAAATCTTGATGCGATCTTGTTCACATGCCGCGTGTGTTTCGTGCCGCAATGCGAAAGCAGAAGTGTGTGTATATATATATATATATATATATATATATATAAATATATATATATATATATATAAATATATATATATATATATATATATATATATATATATATTTAACGTTCGGTGCTCTTGGACTCGCGCGCGGTATCTCCGGTTACCTTTTGTCGTTTTCAGTCGACGTCGTCATCATCGCTACGGCTCACAAAATATATACACACACACACACACACTCGCGCATATATAATGTAGGATCTGCGCTCATTGTGGCTATGAGGGTATTTAGCGATGTACATATTATATCGCGGAACACGTATAGGCAACGAGGAGTACACACGATGGTTGCTAGTTACGAGAGTAACCCCGAGTTCTTCAGAAATCTCCATGGGGGCTTACTGGGTGTCACGTTATACGTGATCCCGCCACCAGATTCTGTTAAAATGATATCCTCGCGAGTATTTAGCGTTTCAATAATATATATATATATATATATATATATATATATATATATATATATATATATATATATATATATATATATATATATATATATATGAACGACACTCGAGGATGGCGGTCGGGGTTCGGCTCCGGGGGTACGTCGGGTTAAGGCCGGAGCCTGAATTAGAAGGTCCAAAAAAAGTGTTTTTTTTCGGGAACTTATTTAGAAGGAAAAAAAACAAGTAAGCCCAGTAAACATTGAGGTATCTTTTCATGTATATTTGAAATGTATAAAAAAAATGTTTCAACATAAAACAATAAATGACTGTAGATTTATCAGCCTATTCCATGTGCACCTTGCCACTGCAGTCCCCAATCGGCGAGAAAGATGCAGCTCGTAGTTCTCGACTGTAGGAAAAAGGATACAAATTTTCAATTGTCATATATATTTTTTTTGGGCGAAATAAGAAAAAGTCGTGAAATTATAACTTTTTTCAGGTTTGAAAAAAAAATGTGTTTAAAAAAACACTTGAACGTGCTCTGAAAATTGTTTAAAAAGACTTTTTCACAGACTTTTTTTAATTAACTTAGAAGAGCTTAGACCAAAGTAAACTTTGGTTTGATTCAATGGGTCGTTTAGTTTTTTTTTTGTTATCACGCCCGCGAATTTGGAAAAATCGTGAAAATGAAAACTGGAGAAAACGCGCTTCAAAGTATTCAATAGGAGGAAATATCAATCGCTTCTCTGCCTTTCGCCTTGTATCTTCGAAAATATTTACAATTGGCCTCTGTAATTTTGTGGATATATGCTTGGATAGTTTACCTATCGATTTGAGAAATAGAAAAAACGATTTTTTTTGATGATCTAAGGCCGATACTTCTGAGACATTGGTGTAGAAACTTCAGTAAAACTTCTGATTACTAGGAAATCAGAAGATTATGAGGCCGTCTATACTGGTTTCCACAGTTTCCCTGTACCCTCGGCAAATGCGTTACAGTGTAGCTTAAGGGGGAGGGGGGGTACCTTTAGACGAGGAAAAAATTGCTGATTTTCATGATTTTATTTATTTTTTAACTATTTTTCACCATTTTTGAGACGTATGTATGTTTTATTACTACTACTCTTGGCTGTTATATGCTACTTTTTTATATTCATTAATCTACAAAACGGCGGAGGTATGGCACAGTCTTCTAAGCGGTTTGCGCCGGATCTTGTAAGACGCCGTGACACGTAGCGTCGGCGGGATCAATCTGATGAAAATCCAACGAAGGTTTTTCGTTCATTAACACTCATACGCAGAATATGAACCAAAAAGGAGTGAAAAATCTTGAAAACCGATGAAATGGCACGCCTTGAAACAAGAACATTGAATTTTCCGAAAAAATGGCTACCTTTTGCAAAAAAAATACTAATTTTTTTTAATTTTCTACGTCATTTAGGTTCATGTTTAGACAATAAGGTTAGAAGGATTTATAGAAAATTTCATCAGAATCGGTCGATTAGTTTTTTAGCTATACGTCACGCCAGTTTTGAAAATGCAGTTTAGAAGACCGTGCCATACCTCCACCAGTTTTAAAGATCAATTTTTAAAATACCATGTATCGGTCAAAAGTAGTTACAAAACATACCCTAAGTCTCGAAAATGTAGAGAAAAATCTTGCCTGCTAAAAACATTGTGAAAATCAGCAAAAATTGTCCTCGCCTAAAGGTATCTCCCCCCTTGAGGCGACGGTGGCCGCAACGGAACGCTAGTTTAGATCAGCGAAGTGCGAGTAGTGAGCGATAGGGGAGAGTCCAAATGGGAACGAGCAATACGTAAAAACTCGCAAAGGTAGACATTGGTACTCCGGAATCAGATTTTAGGAATGCACCGAAAGTGCATTAAGCACCTTCTACGGGAATGGTACTTAGTAATAGTTATTAGCAGATAATAGTCATAGTAATAGTCTGCACTTCTTTTAAATCGATTTCCGCCCAAAAACATTGGAATTTCATTTTTTCTAGATTTTTATGTACTAAATCTCGATCAATCGTCTTGAAATTCGCAGTGTGAGCTTTTTCTTTAGTTTCTTGATGAATTCTGCAAGAATTAGTGTCCCATCTAAAAAAAATTGAGGTGACCCTGAAACCTCCGAAATGCCTCTACCTGCCCAGGTAGGAATTGACGATAAAAAAAGGGGCTCGCCAAGCTCTGAAACAAGGCTCACATTTTTTAATTCAGGCTGAGCACCAGCCTGTTAGGCGACAATATTCCGGGGCGAATTTCCAATTGATTTACCTACCCAAAATACAGACAACGCGATTTACTTATTTTAAAATATAGACAACGCGCCAAGTGTCCCTGACAGTGTATAAAATTTCGTTATTGCGATCCTAAGATGATGAAAAATTGACATTTTGCTTCGCACCATCAGATTCGTATGTGTATATATATATATATATATATATATATATATATATATATATATATATATATATATATATATATATATATATATATATATATATATATACATATATATATATACATATATATATATATATATGTGTGTTTGGGTTTATAAGTGTTTGCGTTGCGCCAGAACGATTATTGTGATGAGAATAACGGTTGTTGTGGCGTTTCTCAAATATAAGGTGCTCAAAAAGTTTGTGCCTTCCAATACGGGGAGAGATTCAGCCCGCTGTCATTGAAAGTAACGAGATATACGAGCGACTCCTCTTTCGATATTTCGGAGTATTAATTTGATGAGTCGCGAATGAGAGGAAAAGAAAAAGAGAGAGAGAGAGAGTGTTCGCGAAAAGTCTTCCTTTCTTATTCGTGCTCTACGAAAGCGTCTTGTCATGGCGTGTAAATACGCGCTGAATCGAGCTCTTATACGCATATATATGGGTGTGTGTGTGTGTGTGTATATATATAAATATATATATATACATATACACACACACATATATATATATATATATATATATATATATATATATATATATGCGTGTATAGAGAGGGAGACAGAGAGAGAGAGAGAGAGAGAGAGAGAGAGAGAAATCGCGCGCGTCGAACGAGCTCCTGCCATACACGCAGATCATCGGGTTTGCTCGTCGGGTGCGGATTATTCGGCCAAGAGAGGATGCGCACATATATTCCCTCTCGCGAGCGAACTCCCTTGCACCTGATACTTTCACGCCCGCCTCCTGATGAATTCTTCGACATAACGCACTTTTTTTATTTTTCAATTTTTTTTGCTTCTCTACATACGCGAGTGAGTTCTTTCACGGTCTCTCCCGCTCTCACTTTACTCCCGATTCAATTCTTTCGTTCCCCTTGCCACGCTTTTAATCGAGGCACTCTCGAGACTACCGGCAGCTTGACACAGGAACACCTGTGTTGGAAAGTACTCTGCAGCGAAAGCAGAATGTGTAACACAGTTGTATACATATACCTATATAGAAGGGTGGCTTAGAGAGTGACGTCTAGAAGTAAGATCTAGATGCCACGTATCAATATCCGAATTACCATGCATGTTCTATGATCTTTTTTTATTTTTCGAGAAAAAAAAGGATGTTTTTACTCTTCTCTTTTGTGTGTGTACTTTCCTCGCGATTTTTGTTACTTGTTCTATCGTTATGCCCAACGCGGTTATGCCGAACACTAGCGCAGATGTCTTGAATTTCGATCAAAAGTTCGGAAAATAATGAGGTGGAAGTTTAGATCGTTGGAATTTGATAAAAAGGAATATTCTTCAATTTTTTTCATTAATTTTGACACTCTTTGCCAATAAAAAAATCGTCAACCATTTATTGAGATATTTATTTAGCGATCTGCAATATAAATCTATAAATAACGAACTTCTATATTGATAAAAATAAGGAAAACGAAATGTAAAAATAGCTTCCATTGCGTTCCAACAATGCAAACTTCAACACCTTGGAAAATAGGTTTAAGGGGTTAGGCCACAGTAAAAGCTATAAAATCATGTGCGAATTTAACAATTTTTTTCGTATGAAAAAGTGATTCCCCCATGAAATTAATTACACATCTATTTAGTAGGAATATCAAGCTGTTAGAAAATATACATATTTTTTTTTCGATGTACAAAATGGCCGACAACTAATATTTTCTTTTGTTATCTAACATCTAACAGTTATCTAACATTTGTTATCTAACCGCGGCGTGACATTTAGCAACCACAATTTTTTACCCAGAACAAAGAACAAAAATTCTCGTCAATCTACATTAGAATACCTAGAGAAGTACGTAAGGAATTAAAAAAATATTGTTTTATTCAAAAGTTGTAAATATTTGAATGAAAGTTTGATACAACATTTTTCACTGAAAATTCATTTCTTAACTTCAAATACCTACAACTGTTGAATAAAACAATATTTGTTTAATTCCACACGTACTTCTCTAGGTATTCTAATGTGGATTGACGAGAATTTTTGTTTTTCGTTCTAGGTCAAAAATTGTGGATGGTAAACGTCACGCCGCGGAGTGCCTAAAAAAAAGATAACAAAAGAAAATATTTGTAGTCGACCATTTTGTACATCGAAAAAAAACATATATATATATGTGTATATATATATATATATATATATATATATATATATATATATATATATATATATATATATATATATATATATATATATATTCTAACAGCTTGATATTCATACTAAATAGATGTGTAACGAATTTTATGAGTGAATCACTTTTTCATACGAAAAAAAATTGTTAAATTCGCACATGATTTTATGCCCGTTACTGTGGGCCTAAGGCCTTAACAGGACACCCTGTACATCGAAGAATAAGCGCCCGTTCATTTCGGTTGCTCGCGATTCGTCACGGGTTTCGAGCAAATTCCCAAAAATAATTATAATATCGTGGATATAATAATGATACGAGAAACTCGATTAATTCCCCAGTGGCTGAGGTGGGGAATGGGAGAGTTCCGCCACCATCTTTGCTCCCCTTGCCGCATAATTATAATAAGCCGAATCGTTTTACGTATTTTTTTCAAAAGCAATTATACGCGAGACGTACACACATATAGTTGTGAAGCATGAATTAAATTATATTTCCGTCTTTTTTCGGCTCCAAACGTGTTTCTTTTTCTTCTTCTCTTCCCGCTACCTCTTCTTCCCGACCCGGCCACTCGTCGGACGATAATTCACGAATATCCTTGCGGCACAATGGAGTCGTGTTTCTTGAGCTGTGCGCGTCGAGGTAACGCGCGTGCGGGGGGTTATGTATACCCTCGTGAAATAATTTGACGAGAGACAAAGGTAGAATTCGAGCGCTATGGTGGTACGTATGGTGAACGCGGCGCGGGACAATTAGAGGCGTCGAGTGTCGTGTGTCCTTTTATTTTAGATCGGCCATTCCCTCGGCACGCGGATTCGATTTCCAAGATTACCTGAAATAATCACAATAGTAATAGTCCCCCATAATAATAACGGTGCTCGTAGTATGAGGATTATTATTGTTTTTATTATGGTTATTTTTGTTTATTTGTTGCCATCGCAAATTATGTTATTAAGTATACTTATCATTTGATAATCACACTAATAATAACAATAAAAATATCGATTATGATTCATCATATTGTTACTAGATGAAGCTCTAGTGCTAATAGTATTTTTGAGTTTTAAATGACTGTATCGCTACTATATTTTTTTTACTGGTTGTGTTGCTGTTATTTTTTTTCTTCAATTATCGTATTCCCATTATGTTTTTAATTACTAAAAAAAATTGAATTCACTTTTCATGATTGTTTTGCTATTATTATGATGATGATTATTATTATTATCCAAATATATTGCTCTGGGTAAGACCCTTTCACAGTTTGCCTCTCACTTCACCTTCCCCGGTGGATTAGGCTCGATATTATTTTTTTTCCATTACTACTAGTATTACTTTTTTTCTATTACTACTTATATTATTATTATTATTATTATTGTCATTACTGCTAACGTTATTTGTGGAGATTCGATTTATTTTCGATTAATCACACCAACGACAACAAATTGTCACAAAATATTTCTATTATTGATGTTTTATATTGAATATTAATACTAATAATTTATACTGATACTATTTAATTATATAATATTATATATAATTATATACTATTTAACCAATACATTTATAATTAATACTAATAAAGAATGTCATTCAACAGTTCCGCAATTAATATTCCGTATTATTCAATAAAAATACAAATCATAACAAAAATCATATTAATAAAAATGATTATTCAATAATAAAACTACTCACTAATAATATTACTATTAATGTCATTATTATTATCACATTAATTAGAATCATTATTCATTAATAATAATACTACTCATTAATAGCATTATTATCGATGTGATGCACCCATTATCAAAACGCACTGCCATTATGGTGCATTTCAATCATAGTTTTACATCTGTACATATATTCAAAAAAAAAACAATAATAAATATTTTTCCTGCGACGTGGGTGTTGGCAAATGGATTTATGTACTCTACACAGAGCGGGCCTACACTCAATTTCGTCTCGGGGAAAATGAAAATAGAACGACGGCGACCCCTGTTATATCTACTCGGCGCACGAGTATATAGAGTCCGAGACGATTCCCAGCCGTTGTCGCGATGAAAGAGTCGGCGAGAAAGAGTGTGAAGAAAGAGCCCGGAAAAAAAGAAGAAAAATTGGAGAAAAAAAAAAGTGGACGAAGTGAGAAATGTGTCTCGTCGGAGCAAAACGGGGAGGTGAAGAACAGTTGCGACGGGTTTAACGAGAGGAAACCGTTTGGAGACACGGGCGAACGGTGATTCGACAACGACAAGCGATTAGCAACGAAAACAGACAACGCTTATAGAACGGAACGTGAAAAGGAAGGCACCGCGGGACGAGAAACGTTCTCCATTCGCGCGACGACGACGGCGGCTTTGCTGCCGGTTCGCCATCGATCCAACTATTCTCTCTCTCTCTCTCTCTCTCTCTCTCTCTCTCTCTCTCTCTCTCTCTCTCTCTCTCTCCCTCTCTCTCTCTCTCCCTCTCTCTCTCTCTCTCCCTCCCTCTCTCTCTCTCTCTCTCTCTCTCTCTCATCTCTCTCTCTCTCTCTCTCTCTCCTCTCTCTCTCTCTCTCTCTCTCTCTCTCCCCCCCCCCCCTCTCTCTCTCGCTCTGGTCCATTACCCATCCGCACAATTCCCGTGGAAGGAGGCGCGCCGCGGATATTTTCTCTATTTGGAGTTTGCGCGCTCTCTCATTCTCTCTGTTATTTGCAAAGTATTTGGCCAACAACGATCGAAACGTTTAACCAAACGTATACGTGGCACGGAGTACGACGCGGTTTCGAATACTCGCTGGGGAAGAGGCTATCGTTTAAGCGATTAAACGATTTCAATTTACCAAAGAAAGTTCTTTTTTTTACATGAATTGGATTTTATACGCTTCATTTTACGTGAAATCGGATTTACATTGTCTGAAAAATGTGCACATGGTCTGGTACCGAAAAATTAATATTTCGACAATTTGCATGATGTGAGACGAGCTAAGAAGGTTTTTTTTAAATTCTAAATTGGTTTGCGTCTTTGCTTGAACGAGTTTTATCCGATTTATTTAAATCTTTTTATCATTGTGTAATTGAATTATACATGGAAATATCTCGGGATTTGTCGATTTGTTGGAAACTCCGCTATTTGGAAACTATTTTTTTTTCAGAAACGAAACGATTTTTTGGGGAAGTTTTGCGATTTGTATGAAGAACAGTGTTTCAGTAATTCCTTGACTGGTTTCCTGGCTATTATCATGCAGAGTCTAAAAGTTTCCGGCTCTGTGGGTAAGCCCAGAATATTTGGCACTTGAGCTGTGAGTTCCTTCGGAGCACCTGATGACAAAAATACTTTCGCTTGTGAGACTCCAGCACCACCTTGCAGCGAAAATAAATTCGAAAAAATGTTTCATACTATTTAAGATGCGCGCAAAACCCCTGAATAGATTTGTATTCACTTGTTTCTAAGCACAAAACATTCTCATAATTAACCCTTAATGTAGTATGGTCGGCAGAAATCGCCGGTAGACGAATTTAGGCCCGAACATTGAATTTGCCAATCGTCACTCAAGATAAGCGTAAGCAAACCCAAACATTAAGTTGAAGTCCCAAGATACCCAAACAGGGCCTGAGACATATTTATAAAAATTATTAGACAATAGACGAAATTTAGAAAATAACTTAGAAATTAGAAATTTAGAAAATCATTAGAAATTCAGAAAATAATTCAGCAGATCAGAAAATAGTTTATAAGTTTAGATAATAATCCAGTATATTTAGAGAATAAGTTTTAACTTTCCAATTAATTATCTAAAAAAATATTTAGAAAAGTTTTAAAAAAACGTACGCGGGATTTTTTATACTCAAGTGCAATTGTCTCTCGTTCCAGGATGCAGCAACAATCCGGGCCAGGCAACGGTGTGCCCCGTCGGGCGTTGAGTCCCGGTGCGGGTGGCAGCGACTCCGAGGACTCGGACATATCGTTGGCGGCACGTCACCCGCCATCGCCGAGTTCGTCACCGCCGCCGACGCATCATCCAACCTCGTCGATGCCGTTGGAGGCCTCGGTCCACTGGGGCCCCCGCCGACCTTGAATTTTCGCTTCGATCCGAGCCAGTCCCAATTTCGTTTTGGCCACGCGACGGCGTTCAAATTTCCACCGGCCGGCTTCCGTTTTGGGCCTCACAGTCCTCAGCAGCACAATCATCCGAGCATCACGGGCGGTGGAATGTTCAGGCTGACCGAGACCAGTCCCTTCCAAGCCGTCGGGCCCAGAGGCGATCTCGGCTCAAGGTTAGTCATCGTCGCTTCTATGCTATTTAGGTATTAGAAATTGTCCGAGCAGCGTTGGCCTGGGCCAATACTCGGATGGGTGAGCGATCAGATGTGTACTGATTTACCATCAAGGGAGACTGAAGAAAGCTGGATTCATCAATTTTTTGTGGATGCCCAATTGATGGAATGAAAATTCCATTTAGTGGCCTTTATTCTACATGTTTTTAAGTATCTTGCCATTTTTTGAAATGGAAAATGGGTACCCATGAAAAATAGTCGAAATTCACGCAAATCGGTTGATCGTCTTGTCCAAGTGACGTTTCATCATGTTGACGTTTGTGCCATTTCAGACTGCCGGATCCTCTGGGACTAGCTCCGCCGAGGCTCCATCCCCACGAGACGCTGCTCCATCATCCTCATCATCCCCATCACCAATTGCCCGAGGGCATATCGAGGCTATCGGAGGGTTCGCGTTTGTCGGACGGCGGTATATCGCGCCTGTCGGACAGTCTCTCGGAGGCTCACAGTCCTCCGCTTGTAGCGACGAATCTGACGGTAACGGGGCCTCTGAGGGTCGCCGTGCCGAGCCCTCACACACCCTCGTCACGCGGCAGTCCACCGTCGAGCCAACAGACCGCCTCCTCGACCTCATCCCAACAACAACAACAACAATCCCAGCTGCATCACCATCACACGAGTCACCTTCACACGGGAGGCCAAGGGTCACGGTCTGATAAGGGGTCGTCCACACCACCCGCCCAATCCAAAACCGCCACAGATTCACAGGCCATTCTCACCGGCGTGATACCGAACGGAACTCGTTACCGCATCTGTGACAAACGTCGATATTCCCTGCGACGATAAAAATAAATCATACGGCAATCGGACCTTCGAGATTCTGTGAGTTTCGCGATGCAATTATACACGTACACACACACACACACACACACACACTCGTATATGTGTCGGAGTGATGCGAAAATCGACATCGGTTTTTTCTTTCGCCGCTATAGCAAGAAATGATCGTAAAAAAAATCGAAAAAGTGAAACCCTGCGGGCCACTTTCAAGCCGGTGCAAACTATTTTTAGGCTTTCTATTTTTTGCTCAAAATCGTGATTTTTTACGTCTTAGATAAAAATAAAACTTACAAAACATGGTGAAAAGTTAGTAGATCTGATTCTCTTCGGAAAAATCAATTCATCGATTTTTTTTATCTCCGTCAATAAAAAATAGTCCTAAATATATGCGTTGGAAGGTCAATAGACCTGATTTCCCTCAGAAAAATCAGTTGATTGATTTTTTTTCGATCTTATAAAAAATAGCCCTTACAAAATAGGTTGAAAAATCAGTAGATCTGATTCTCCTCGGAAAAATCACTTGATCGGTTTTTTTCGATCACCTTAAATAAAAAATAGTCCTTACAAAATGGGTTGAAAAATCAATAGATTTGATCCTTCTCGAAAAAATCAAATAATCCACTCTTTTAACTCCTAAAATAAATAAAAAAAAGAGTCGTTTCAAATTGATGCAAAAATTAATGGCTCCTCAGAAAAACCAATTAATTGATTTTTTCGATCACCTTATATAAAAAATGTCCCTCTCAAAATGAGTGAAAAAATCGGTAGATCTCATGCTTCTCGGAAAAATAAATTGATTGGTTTTTTTTCGATCTGTCCAAATGAAGAGTATCCCTCACAAAATTGGTGGAAAATCAATAGATCTGATCTGCCGCCCATGGGTACGCTTTTCCACTGCCCGGTACAATCCAAATTTCATTTTTTACAATTGCTAATGGCCCCTATGGTGTGATCATTTTTTTCAACACATCTCCAACCTATTCTTTTTATTTTACTAGCGAAACATTATTACTTCAAACTCAATATTGGAAACTACCTGAAAATGGCTTGCGCCGAGTTTTAATTTTGTTTTTACCATGTACTAACATTTTTTGCTACAACGAGCCGGAAAAAGAATCATTTTTTTGTATCACACCAATATGTACATGAAACACGAAATAGTTTTGATTCCCGATCGTCGCGCGCCTTTTTTCGTACGTTAGACTGTTGTAAATATTCTATACATACTTATATAGATGCATATAAATAAAAAAAATATATATATATAATAAAAATAATAATTGAAAGCAAACAAAAGGAGGAAGGAAATAACGTTTTTAGAGACACATACGCGCGAAGACTCGTATCGAGAAAACTTTATTTATTTGATGAGTAGAAATTAATTATTTCTTTTAAATTCGTCTCGCTCAAAATTCACATTGATTGAATGTTTACATCCAAGCGGGACTCAAATCGATCTAAAATTAGCGTGAATTGAATAAAAATCGATCTAAAATTAGCGTGAATTGAATAAATTTGGGTTTTTCTCGATGCAATAATGACGATTTCTCGACGATGACGATCACGACAACGACGAGGACGACGATTACGTTTAACCGTGGCGAAAAATCGAGGAAACAAAGACTGATTAAGTAAAATATTTATGGGCTCATAGTTGGGTTATGTGCACGAATGCGTGAGGCTTTGAATGTCCGTGAGGGATGCATGCGTGTACGTATGTGTGAGCGTGTGTGGATATGTCGAGTCTCTGAATAATGCATCCAATTTATGTGACGAAAAATCGTCATCCCCTCCTTCTAAACATCTTGAGCACTCTTTATGTAGATCCGCATAGTTGCTTGTGCAAAATGAAGCCAATAATAAAAAAAAATGTACGATTTTTGCGAATGATGATCGATTACATTTTCATCTCGATTCACGTTTCTCTGTAAAATTACTCTGGGAGTAATCTTGAAGTTAACGATGGATAATGGATATATATATATATATATATATATATATATATATATATATATATATATATATATATATATATATATATATATATATATATATATATATATATATATATATATATATATATATATATATGTACAAAGCTACTGGTTATTGGTCACGATCCCGTGAAAGGGTTGTGGGACACGTTTCCCGCTACCAAATAACCAAGTGCTGCTTTATGCAAAAGTGAACCTTTTTCAAAATCTTATTATTCTCATATAAGTGAGTGAGGGGTGGGCAGCTTCGGAAATTAATTTCAAAACATCTGTTATATAGAATCAATCTTTTTCATTTTGTGTTATTAAAATTATTAGACTTGCAGAGTTTTGGACCTCTAATTAACAAATGTTTGCAGATTATTCGTATTTTATCGTTGATAATTCTTTGTCACTGTATCCTCAAATTACAAATAATAAAAAGTTCGATTCCATACAACATTTTTTTTCAAATTGATTTTTAAAGTTGCCTACCCCTTACTTAAAAATAAAATAAAAATAATAATATGACGCAGACGGTTTACTTTTGCACAAAGCATTACTGGATCATTTGATAGCGAAAAACATGTCCTACCACCCGAGATTGTAACCAATAACTAGTAGCCCTGTATATATAAATATATATATATATTCTTTGTATATCTTCGATAACGGGTCGCTATCGATCATCTCGTGTTATGTAGATTAAAAAAAATTGATCGAGCAATTAAAGGAAAGTAGGCATTTAAAAAAATGCGCCGCGCGTGAGACGAGAAAATGCTCGCACGATCTAGCAAAATTCTTCTGTAATCGACGAATCTCTCCTTATAAATACTGAACATAGAACTAGTGTAAACTTGTATATATATATATATATATATATATATATATATATATATATATATATATATATATATATATATATGCATAAACAAACGATGATTAACACTGCGAATAAAAATTATACATATTATATATAAATATATGAATATATATATATATATAAATATGAAAAAAGTGAACAAATGAGACATCATTATTATATATTATCTATTGTCTATTATTATTATTATTATTTGCTCTTGTAAATAGATTCACGCAAAAATATATTAACAGATTATTATGAAACGGTGCTGTCGAAAAGCAACGAATTTTTTATTTTCCCCCCGACCACTTACCTCCTCCTGACCGCGGCCACGCAATAGTCTTCAATTGAATGGCAGAGCAATTGCACTATATGTGAGTATCCACTGGAACGGGTAATATCCGTAGCGGAGAAATTTCCGCTTTGGGCATTGCCAGAGTGTGGGAAAAATAAATACAAGTTGTTATCAGTTGTTATCAATTGATCAAGTTGCAATATCAGTTGTTATCGATTGATCGGCTGGATATCAATTTTCCCCGTGATTGAAATTGCGTACGATTGATCGAGAATCGGTAAGTTTGAGTTTCGGGATTGGAGAATGCAAGGACATCGGCGAAGGTGTCCGGAAAAACTCGACGGACGAAACGCTGAATCTCCTGCGAGGGAAAATAAATACTTCATGGATAAGAACAATAAGCTTCGAATGAAAATAATAGAAATAAGTATAAATTGTAATAATAAATATGAACAATAATAATGATAAATATAACGAACTGGAGAAGTGAGTTGCCTGGAGCAACAAAATCTTATGATAAAAATAAAAAATAAATCTAAATAATAGTAATAAATAAAAATCATGCGAACCAATATCGATTTTGAATATTTAAATATTTGGATGATGTGATAGTAATATTGGTAATAATAAAAAATATAACAGACTGAGGAAGTGTGTCGCTCGAAGCGATAAAGTGTTACAAGAAAAATTAAAAATGAATATAAATTGTGTGAAATAATATCGATAGTAAATATCCAAATATTTATAGTATATAATAATAATAAAAAATACATATAAATAATAACAATAAGAAAATATAAATAAGTTCTGAGAATATCGATCTTAAATATTCAAATATTCATATAGTATAATAATAATAATGTTAATAAGAATTAAAAATTAGATTAAATAATATCGACCACGAGTATCTAAATATTTCAATTTTATCATACTAATAATAATATTGAATAACTAGGAAAGGGCGTTTCCCTCAGCGATAAAATCTTACAAAAACAATTACAAATGAATATAAATAATGTCCAATAATATACATTGTAAATATCCAAATATTTATATTATATAACAATTAAAAATTGAGGAAGTGCGTCGCGCGGAGCAATAAAATCTTATAATAAAAATTTTTAAAACATATAAATAATAATAATTATTATTATAAATGAGTGTAAATAATATCAAGCAAATATCTAAATATTTAAATGATTCAATACTAATAATAATTATTAATAACTAAGTAAGTGCATCGTCCGCAGCAATAAAATCTTATAACAATAATTTAAATTAAATATAAATAATAATAAATATAAATCGGTAGAAATAATATCGATCTAAAATTTTCAAATATTTCCATTTGTCCCGAGAAACGTTTCGTACGCTATATATATAAAAAAAGGATGCTTTGAAGACACCGTTGTTCATATAACGTCCAGTATCGGGACAGTCAACTACGATCTTCCTCGAAGCTCTCATCGCGAATTTCCGCGACGGTCGTCATCAGGCGTCGGATGGTCGAATTGGACAAAAAAAGGTCCGGAGGTTCGCGCGAGAGTTCTTCAAAGGGCTCGCGACAGTGCGGTGCGTGGGCGGGTGTCGTTTACAAATGTGGGACCAATGGGCACGCTGCTTGCGCGAAGTAAACGATCCCGATAGGTTAGGCGAGCACACACGCGTACAACTCGTCGTACACGCACCGTCACTGTGCGTCACGTTCGCGTGTGCCGTAACCGTGGGAGAGAACGGGACGAGACGAAAAAAAACCTTCAACTCCACCCCTAAGATCGCGGAGGGTGAAGCGGAGTGCTCGAATCCCCCGCAAATTTCAACACCTCGTGGAAATGGACACACGACAAAACCACCATCTCTGCACCTACTTATAGTATCGGTAAGTTTGTGACAAATCGAGCGTCAATGTCGTCCAGACGTGGTCTGTTCACGAGTATAGGTCTGTACCATTTGTGACATTGGTCGGACAGTCGCGACGCGGGCGAAAGTAAGAAGGGATTATCGTGATCGTTGATAGGGATCGTTTAAGACCAAAGGTGGAATTTGCCTAATGCTGTGAAGCAAAGGGGCGTAACTGACAGCCCTTGAAATGCAATGAGGGTTGAATCATGTACTTTTGCTTGGGTGTAGTTGATTCATGTATACACGTACATATATTCGTGTTATGCATATACGTATTTTTTCATTTGTCCATTCATCCATTTATTCACTCATTCATTTGTTTGTTTATCAATTTTCTTTATTTGTCCGTTTATTTATTTCTTCGTTTATTCATTTATTGATTCATGTGTTCCTGTGTGCACTTTTTCATTTGTTCGTTTGTTCATTTATTCATTCATTTATTTATTTGCTTATCAATTTATTCATTTCTTTGCCTTTTTATTTATTCGTTAATTTTGTTTGTTAATTTGTTCGTGTATTTATTTATTTATATATTCATCTATCCAAGTATCCATTTATCAGTTCATTCGTCCATGCATTTCTTTGCTTATCCATTTATTCATATATTCATTTATTCATTTACTCATTTATTTATGTGTTCATTTGTTCATTCGTTTATTTATTTATCGGTATTTTTTTGATTTGTTCATTTTTTTCTTGAGTTGTAACATATACTCTTGCGGGTTCTAACGTATTACCCTTCCCAATTGAAGCCTTTCCTATCACCCTCTCAAGCCTACACTACACCGCATTTGCCGAGGTTACGAGGAAACTGTGGAAAACCTGTACCATTTTAGACGGCCCCTTCTGATTCTCTGGTATTCATTTATTTATCTTTTGTTTTTTTTTTAAATTTGTTTATTTGTTAATTTGTTTATTCGTTTATTTATTTATCGGTATTTTTTTATTTGTTAATTTTTTTCCTGAGTTCCAACATATACCCTCGCGAATTCTTTCGTATTACCCTTCCCAATTGAAGCCTTTCCTATCACCCTCTCAAGCTACACTACACCGCATTTGCCAAGCTTGCGCGGAAACTGTGGAAAACCTGTACCATTATAGACGGCCCCTTCTGATTCTCTGGTACACAGACATTTTCACTCAAGTATCTACACCAAGGTTTCAGAAGTATTGGCCTTGCGCTGACTGGTTGATGCGCCAGCTGGTGCACGGCTAAGCGGTCACCGCTCCGAGTATCGGCCATGCACAACGCTGCTTAACTCGAAGGACTGGCGGAGCTGAACCCCAACCACCAGGGTCGGATTTGAATAAATACATGTGTGTATCTTTTTAGACATTTGCCTGGATGAATTGAAACGAACCTCCCGATAAATATAGCCCATTGTACTCGATAAATCCAGCGAAACAGTCAGCCTATTAATTCATTAAATCAAAGGGGCCACTGGTTGAATAAAAACCCGGTGAGCCCTTTTTATTCGCCCAGGCAAATATCTCGATAAGTCAGACAGATTCGACAAAGAATTTTAACCAAAAACTGTAGGATTTTAAGGGGGACGTAAAATGTAAAGGGGGGGATCTTATTTTCCATTTAAAAAACGCCATTTT
Organism: Ophion ellenae; assembly: GCA_963210295.1. Lineage (NCBI taxonomy): Eukaryota > Metazoa > Arthropoda > Insecta > Hymenoptera > Ichneumonidae > Ophion > Ophion ellenae. The sequence goes on along the minus strand of OY723386.1, from coordinate 58,091,463 downwards.
ATTTGGCATAAGAAATAACAAAAAACTTTTGTTAGAAAAAATGTATCCGACATTCAATTTCCAAAATATTCAGAGCGAAAAATTCAACTAAACAATATTAACTAAAAATTGTAATCTTTTAAGATGAACGCAAAACGGTGGCTTTGAACAATTCTCAGCACCTTTCCAGGCCATCCAAAGGAATTGTATTTTGCAATTAAAAACCGCCATCTCATTTGGCGTAAGGAAAAACGAGAAACGAAAAAGTTTTGTTAGAAAAAATGTATCCGACGTTTAATTTCCAAAATATACAAAGGGAATAAATCAACTCGTATGGCTGCGCATATATATATATATATATATATATATATATATATATATATATATATATATATATATATATATATATATATATATGAATTACTACCAGCATATGTGCAGTCTGGATACATAGTACGAAAAATTCTACGGTCCGATGAAGATAGAAGAGCATTGCTGTCGTGAAATAACGAACGAATGGATGTCTCCCTTCTCTCTCTCTCTCTCACCCTCCCTGGTCGCTTTGCCACAATACGTCACGGTCTTTCGCTCTCTTTGCCACACTACCGTGTCCACCATAAGCTCAGCGCCCATGTTTTGACAGTTGCTGCGCTCCGACACCTCCGGTCTCGCGACGTTCATTAGTAAGTGGTTCGCAACGTGATCTGAACCCGGGCTCAGCCAGCTCGATACAGTACCGCACCAGAGGCCCAGTAACCCAGCCCAGAAAGGAAGCATTTTTCCTCGCTGCGATTTGAGAACCATCGTGTCCTTTGCTCTTCCATTCACTCTTTCGCCATCTCTTTCTCTCTCTCTCTCTCTCTCTCTCTCTCTCTCTCTCTCTCTCTCTCTCTCTCTCTTTTTTCCCCGTGTACAGCTCATAGTTGGACCCCAGCTGGCCCCCGGATTTAGATGTTTAGGATAATGCCCCGCGCCCGTTTGTGGTCTCCAGAGCTCGGTGGGCCTCACAACGAAATAATGTAGTCCACTCCGAATGGCAGAGACTCGGAATGAGAAGAGTTTGGGAGAGCTGCGGAGGGAGAGAGAAAGAGAGAGAGAGGGAGAGATGGGGAGGATTTTGGAGAAAAGAGAACAGGGTGAAGAAGAGGAAGGAAGAGCTGGGACGCTGAGCATTTATCTGGTGGTTATTTGTAGACAGATTCGACACCTCGACAATACAGGCGAGAAATCATAATGGATCACCATCAAAGGATCTCTAGTCTGGCGTCTATGTTAGCTGCCATATATATATATATATATATATATATATGTACCCCTGGGTACAAAAAAATGGGCGGTCTTTTGCCCGAGATTATGTTGGAAGTGCTAAAGATCCGGGCAACGAGGAAATCACCGCATCTCTCGCGATGGGGTGTCCCATGAAGAGGTGTGAAACCGATGGTAAGTCTGCTACCTTTTCCATTCATACCCTCCTCCCGCCCCCCACTCGCTCTTCGCTCTATCGAAAAAAGGGATCTTTTTTCGAGATGACGCGCGACTATTGTTGCGGTAAGAAGTTTTTCGTATTTACGTTCCAGATATATATGTTTGGTCCTTTCGTCGAATCTTGCACGGTGAGGCACTTGTATGGGGCGACAGCACGGGTCTTTGGATGCTCGAGGACCGAGAAATCCATTTCGGATTTCTACCTCACCCGTGTGTACACATGTGGGGATGGAATAATGGCAATGATGAGCCGAATTACCATTTTTTTAATTAAGGGCTACATCTACCTAGGGGTCGCAAAAAATGGCCATTTTTCTTCTGGGAAATGGATGGTGAAAAAGAAATGCATTTTTTAACACAGAGGAATAAGTATTGAGAGCTTAAAAACATCACCAAAAAATACAGAAAACGGAAACATGGCCGCCGGCGGGAAAAGCTGTTTTTAAAGTCGGTGGACACGATATGTCGAGAACCGCTTGATGGATTGTTTACACATTCACAGGAGATACGGTGAGAAACATGCAAGGGTCGTTGACGATCTAACTTTTTTGAATCGATATTCATTTTTTAATAGGTACGTAAAAATGACAACTTTTTTCATAGATTTTGTATGCTCGAGTTTCAATTCGTCGCCACTTTGTTAAAAAAAATTATTTTGGAAGTCGTCGATCGTCACCGACTTGTATTTATTATCAACTTGAATATCCCGTTTAGTTTTTAGATTTCGGATGGACCGTTCGAGTTGGAGAGTGTCCACCGCCAAACATCGCCAAAAAATGTCATCATCCGCGGGTGCCATGTTTTTGTTGTTTATCTGTATTTTTTGGTGGTTTTTTTTTAACGCGCTCAATGTGTGTGCCTTTGTGTTTTGGGACGCGCGTTTCTTTTTCCCCGACCGTTTTGCAGATTTTTTTTTCGGAATTTGGCTATTTTTTGGGCCTCTAGGTAGATGTTGCCTCTTAATACTTCCCATATTGGGGTACCGTAAAACGGGGTTAAATTGACATTAAGGATAAGTTTGACAGTTTTTGGGGCTACTTTAACAGAGCGCGAAAATACGGTTTAAAACTTGAACTTTTTTTCTATTGATGCTCAAATTTGTTGTTCAAGTTTATTATAATGTTGCTAAAGTTGATTGTAATGTTGCCCGAGTTGATTTTGATCTCAATGATAATGATAAGACCGATTAAGTGCCTACAATAGTGCCCTACGTACTTGATATTTGTATGCAAAATGTTTCCTTTATAAAGATGACAATTTAATTATAAAAATCATTTCATTTAATTCCATGTACAATGCGTAAAAAAAAATTATCAAAATGATGTCAAAGTATCTCTTAATCTTTGACATAAGTTGCATTTCAACACCTTGTCGAAGAAACCCCACACTGGAGGTTACTTTGACACTTTTTTAAATATAAAATTGTAGGGGGGTGCTTGACTTTCTTATACATTCCATAGCCAAAGCACACATTGTTCTATTAGCGCAAAAAAATTGGAATTTAGGTTGATAAAAAAAACTTATCTACAAAAAACGTCCAAAATCTGTTCAAAGTAACCCCATTTTACGGTATATGGCAGGGAATCGCAAAAAAGAAAATTGTGAAAATAAAAAAATTGCGTTGCCCTTTCGTCCCAGTCCGAACTATCGCCGAGGATCAATCCGGTAATTCCGAGATGAGAATATTCCGTACACGTATACGCAACAATTATGGCGAATTTTCGGAGTATCAACTTACACAGGACCCAATAAGGGTCAGCTCCGTGCTCTCAGCGAGGCCTTTAGAAAAATCGGTGCCTCATATGTGACACGGGCACACGGATCGCGAGCTGGTTCACACGCGAATGGAGGGGGTTAATGAATGGTTAGATATAAGTTGGCATTATGGGTGGTATCGAATGTACGATGAAGGAGAAAGCACGATAATGCGACACCGGCGTATGTTTAATTTAAGTATATTCGAAATGAGACGAAACTGAATGGGAGGGAGGTGTGGCACGTACCGAAACCGAAACACCCCTCTTTTTACGACCCCTATGTGATGCGAGCACTTCTACCCGGTCACAGCACGCCTATCTCTTGATCTATCCATATATATACATATATGTATGTGTATATATATATATATATATATATATATATATATATATATATATATATATATATATATATATATATATATATATATATATATATATATATATATATATATATATATATATATATATATACAGGGTGGACCTGAAATGACGTCCAAAAAAAGAATCTAGATGTCTCAAATGAGCACCCATCCGAATCACCTCCATGTCTGTTTTACAATCTTTTTTAGTATTTGAGAAAAAATAATTTTTTTTTCGAGTTTTCCTGCAGCACAGGTTTTTATTTAAATAAAAAATCATTTTCTTCAAAATCATTTCGTTTCGTTAAATTCCGCGCAAATAAAAAATTAACCGTTTCAGGCCAGTCGAAGCCGAATTAGAAGTCACAAAATCGTTAATAGCATTATTGGAGATTAAAATGATCCAAATCTTCTCCAAAAAAATATAATTAATTCGAAAAAAATAAAAGGAAAAATAGAGGCCCACGATGAGGCTAGTCTTAAAAATCATAGAATGGGTCAATCTATCTTTGAGAATTTTTTGGAAAAAATAAAAAAGGCAATTATCTTTTTAAAAAATAGTTTTCACTTTAGAGGCAGAAAAATCGTTGACATTGATAATTGATAATTTTTTCATATTTTTTAACGAAAGTATGCTTCAAAATGAAAAAAAATTACATAGTTACATTTGTCGATATCTCAATTAGTTCAGGAGTTATCAGTGTTTAAACGTTTCCAAAACTTCGAAAATTGACATTATTGGAAAAATTATAACTTCTAAAAAAGAGATCAAAATCTAAAAATTGGTGTAGATATTCCTTTCATGGGGTCCAATTTTATTTGAAAAAATCAGGAAAACCCAAAATGGTCGGGTTCACGGGCTAGGTGAAATAGCGTGGAATATCCCATATGTATACTGGTCTGCCCGAAAAGTGACGTTCGAAAGAAAAATCGAGTTCGAAAGAAAAGTTCGAAAGAAAAAAAAAGAATCACCTCCATGTATCTTCCACGATCTTTTTTACTTTTCGAGAAAAAAAGCATTTCATTTTTTCTCGAGTTTTCCTGCAGCATAGTCTTTTTCTCTCTCTCTCTATTGTGTACGTACTTTCCTCTTACAAGTTTTTCGAAGCCATTGCGAGTCATTTTGACTAGTGCGGGTATGTTTTTATCATCTGGACTTTAGTGACTGATCCTCTCAAACCTACATTCCAAACTTTTGATCAAAACCTAAGGCATTTGGGTTAGTGTTCAGGTACTTTTTTATTGCTCAACAGTGCACTTCGTAAAAATAACACGAGTAGAAAAATGCGAAAAAAAGTATTGTACATACACAAAAGGAAAAAATAAAGAATGTTTTTTTCTCTAAGAGACATGGAGGTGATTCGAATAAGTCGATTGATACGAGACATCGAGATTTTCCTTTTGGACGTCACCTTTTTGGCCACCCTGTGTGTGTATATATATGTATAAAAATACACCCATATACGAACGTAAACGTGCATTCACTGCTCGATGTGCACCAAGGGTGAAGTACTCGAGCATGGGAAAAACAAAATATTTTCTTAGCTGCTAACTCGATGGTCGAAGCTTTCTCACTGCATACACGGCTATATATATATATATATATATATATATATATATATATATATATATATATATATATATATATATATATATATATATATATATATATATTTGTGTGTGTATGTGAGTGTATACATCACAGCAGGGATCGCGTGAATGATTGTGGCAAATAATATCAAACTAGTAGGAAAGTATTTGGATTCCTCGTCAGTTTCCCCGATGGGCTCGACTCCATCTATATGTGTGCTCCGTTACGCGAGGAAAATCTTGAATAACCGTTTACACGGCGTGGTGACAGGCTGCGAGAATAAAGGGAGCGGATCGCACGTGTCAGCGACGACACAATAAATTTATAACGCCGATTTGTCTCATCAACTTTCGTGCATAGCTTTCTAGCATCAGTGATTCAACGACACAATCAAAAGACACGATTTTCCATGTGAAACTGAAGTGGGCGGTTTTTTGGCATCTTTGTATGGAAAACTTGTTCAATTTTCTATCGTATGATTTTTTTATACGTCCATTTGTTGATATCAAATAATGACGAGGTTTTATTCGTTCGAAAATTGAACTCTTCTACAGCTTGCCGTTTCCGTAATTTTCAAAATTAAAAGAATGTATCCGGTTATAGGAAAGATTCATTATTACACTAAAAGTAGATTTTTTTTCATATCAGCTCACTCTAGGGGTCAGAACCACCTACACCCATTGGCTATGCATCAAGATTATGGACCAATTGTGTGTAAAATCTCGATCTCGTCATCCCAATACTCTCGTCAGAAAAAATGAGCAAAATGGTTTTTTTTTCTAAATGTTTACCAAAGTTTAGTTTGCGTTAATCCGTTGTTAGAAATGATTTATTTTGGTGCTAAATAGCCAATAAAATTACACAACGCGTAACGTAGTCTTGCCTATCTAACCGCACGTAAAATCGCATACGTTAAACTAATTTTTATCTCTAGTGTTTCGTGGTTAAAAATATTCATAATACTCACAAGAAACATCACTTAAGTGTGACTTAAGTGTCGCCTTCAATTTTGTTGAAACTCATATACGTGATAAAGCATTGAACATTATTAGATACTTTTTTTTATCTGCGGAAAAATGTTTTTAAGGGGGGAAACAACCCCTTAGAGAAAGACGTGTCTCCCCTTAATGTCATTTTTTAATCGTTTTTTCTAGTGTGGAATTTTTATTGCTTTACGATAGAAGAATTTGGTTTTTGTTTCATTCAGATCGGTAGACAGCTTGTGGGTGACAGCTTTGGATTTGGGTTTGTTTGGGTTTTTTTGTTTTCGACAAAACGAAGAGCGGGATAACATATGGAATATTCCACGCCATTTCACCTAGCCCGTGACTCCCCGCCCTACAATTTGTGGTTCTCCTCAATTTTTTTTGTAAATTGTACCCCATGAAAGGAACAACTACACCAATTTTTAGATTTTAATCTCTTCTCTTTTAGGAGTTATAATTTTCCAAAAAATGTCGATTTCGGAAGTTTTGAAAACGTTTAAACGCTGATAAATCCTGAACTAATTGAGATATCGGCAAATGTCACTATGTCATTTTTTTTCATTTTGAAGCATACTTTCGTTAAAAAAATATGAAAAAATTATCAATTATCAATGTCAAAGGTTTTTTGCTTCTAAATTGAAAACTATATTTTTTTAAAGACGATTGCCTTTTTTATTTTGTTCCAAAAATTTCTCTAAAATAGAGTGACCCATTCTATGATATTCAAGACTAGTCTCATCGTGGGCCCATTTTTCCTTCAATTTTTTTCGAATTAGTTATATTTTTTGAGGAGATTTGTATCATTTTAATCTCCAATAATGATATTAATAATTCTGTGATTTCCAATACCGCTTCGTCACGCCTGAAACGGTATATTTTTTATTTGTGCGGAATTTAACAAACAAAAAATATTTTTAATAAAACATCATTTTTTTCGTTGAATTCAGCAAAAATGAAAAATAATTTTTTTAGAAAACCAAAAATTGTTGGTGTCACGGACTAGGTGAAATGGCGTGGAATGTCCCATATATAGGTATGAACGGAGACGTAGCGGATATAGATATAGTCGGCGCGCGTTAAAAAAAACTTTAAAATTCAATATCTCGAAAAGGTTTTTAAATTTTAATACTTGTCTTAAAATATTGAACGAAATATTTGTGCAAAATGTGTCCTTTTAATATTTGTCATAAAATATTGAAAGGAAGGTTTGTGCAAAATTTCAGCTCGATCGGAAAGGGGGGTTCCGGTGGGGTTTTCGGAACCTTATCCCAACAAAATCTACAGTGGACACTTAAGTGACGTTCCTTGTCAATATAGTCTAAACGATAGCGTATATTTTTTTTTCAAATTTGATCTTGGAATGTGGCTAACGCTGCAACCTCCTTAATGTCTTCAAAATCACATTTTCGCTCTCATATATATATATATATATATATATATGTCCGTGTCTATAGGTGTATGTGAATATAAATGTGTGTAAAGGAGATACAGTGGAGTTTAGCAGTGTGTACACTCGTGGTCGTCGTGAATGTGTCAGGCGTCAGTGCCCTCACGAGCTATTAAGCCGCTTAGCACTATGGGGTTTATGTTGTGCCGCGCGCGCGGCCCTCGAAGCTGGCGGGAACGAGAACGAAATGGGGTGTGTCTATCTCCTGCCCTTTGCAACTCTCTTGGTGGGTATATGCGGATCCAGGAGTATATTCAGGAGTCCGCCACCCTGGCCCTGCGCAATACACCATTATCCTTCCTTATCCATTATCCTCTCCTTCCTAAACCAACTTATACGCGAGACATATGCAGCCAATGTTCTTGCCGCTTTACCGCTTTTGCAAGCTTTGTGGCATTGCAATGGATTCCGGGCGCCCTTGTGCTAACGATTTACCGTGCGTTTTGCCTCATCTCCAAATTAGGCGAGATCGATTTTGAATTTTTTTTCAACGTGAGCGATTTTACTGCAAAATTTGATTTTGCAGTAAAATCGCAAAATCAATACAATACAAAAGTATGTAAATATGTTTAAATTTGTTGTTCAAGTTTATTATAATGTCGCTAAAATTTATTGTAATGTTGCTCAAGTTGATTTTGATCTCAATGATAAATAAGACGGATTAAGGGGTTAGGCCACAGTAACGGGTATAAAATCATGTGCGGATTTAACAAGTTTTTTCGTATGAAAAAGTGATTTACTCGTGAAATTAATTACACATCTATTTAGTATGAATATCAAGCTGTTGGGATTTTTTTTTTCGTTGTACAAAATGGCCGACTACCCGAAACATCTCGAAACAGCTTTTTTCCAATTGGCGTGACAAATAACGTCAACAATTTTCACTCGATTTACTTCAAATTTTTAAGTTATGTCCCTAATTGCATTTCGCAGAGCAGTATGCACGGAATTTCTGATTAATCGAAAAGTTTTCATTTTACGAGCAGCTTATGAGCAGTTATAACGAAACTTTTCACTGAAAATTCATTTCTTAAGTCAAATACCTGCAACTTTTGAATGAAACAATATTTTTTAAATTCCGTACGTACTTCTCTAGGTATTCTAATGTAGATTGACGAGAATTTTTGTTTTTTGTTTTAGGTGAAAAATTGTGGATGCTAAATGTCGCGCCGCGGAGCGCCTAAACAAAAGATAACAAAAGAAAATATTAGTAGTCGGCCATTTTGTACGTCGAAAAAAAATATATATTTTTTCTAACAGCTTGATATTTATGCTAAATAGATGTGTAATTAATTTTATGAGTGAATCACTTTTTCATACGAAAAAAAATTGTTAAATTCGCACATGATTTTATACCCGTTACTGTGGCCGAACCCCTTAATGAATTCAAAATTGTAAACCATCATAATATTAACAATTCGATGATTTGTCGTCTCGAATTGTTCGGTGTTTTTATACCGGAAGGTCGATATTATATTTCCCATTATTTTGTTAAATCTTATATTTATTCTCGCTATACATGAATTTCGAGATATTTGTAATCACAATTTGTATTAACTATTTTACAGACTGTCATAAGATTGATCTATCTATATTGGAACGTTCGTCATTAATGAATTCGAAATTTCGGTCCTTCTGAATATTGATCGATGGAATTTCCGACACCTACCGATTTTAGTAAAATGTTACCTCAAGGGCTAGGTCAAATAGATTCACCTGGGTAGGTCAAAAAGATCGATTTTTCAAAAAGGTGCTCATCCGAAAGCACTATCCTTTGAGTGTGTACCCTGAAAATTTCATAAGGGAATTCGCAGTAATGACGAAATTATAGAATTTTGTAACTGACCGGCTGAGCAACGACTAACCGCCCGAGCAAACTTTAATCGCGTTTTACTCGAAACAGTGTTTTCAAAATCGGTACCAGAAATATCTTCGCAACTACTGGACCGATCGAGATCAAGTTTTGCACAGTTATGCTTCACACAATAATCTCATACTTATAGAGCCGTTTTTTCGATACCAGGCATAATTTTTTTTCATCATAAGTACTGAACAATTTTGAGACGAAAAATTGCCTTTTTTTTTAGTGACTGCCATGATCCGAAAAATATTGTTTTTTTAAATTCCGGCTCGATCAGTACTATTTTTATCTATCTACTTTAAGGAACGAATATTTTTTTCAGATAAAAAATGGCAGCCGCACGTCTGGAATCGCAAACGCTGTCAACAAAAACACGTCCCAGGAAAACGGCTGTAACTTTTTTACCGTTTGAATTTTTTTAACCAAATTTTGATATAATGTAGATAAAATGTCATACTTCAAAATGTATATTATGGTTGCTGAATAAAATTCAGTTCTATACACAAAAAAAAAATCTTCAACATAACCTTACTTTTAGCCGTCTCAGGGTTATGTAAGCCCTTAATAAAGATGACAATTTCATTATGAAAAATTGTTTTTCATTAAATTCTATGTATAATGCATAAAATATTAATTCTTTTATCAAAATGATGCCAAAGTAACAATCAATCTTTGACATAAGTTGCATTTAAATGCCTGTCCAAAGAAACCCCGGAATCGAGGTTACTTTGACACTTAAAAAATCTTACGAGGGGGGGGCTTGGCTTTCTTATACATTTTATAGCCACAGGACACATTGTTCTATTGGAGCAAAAAAAGTTGGAATTTAGGATGTTAAAAAAAAGTTAGCTACAAAAAACTTCCAAAACCTGTTCAAAGTAACCCCATTTTGCGGTATGTGGGGGGTGAATAGTGGCATAGTACGGGAACTAAGTCTTGCACAGGCGAGGTTAAGGGATTATGCCCAGTTGTAATAGTTGAAAAATTACTTTTTTCAAAACCAATATATTTTTCACAGTATATCATGTTATAAATATTCCCTGAAAATATCAAGGTGATCGGATGAAAATTGAAAGATTTATAGGTTGTTACGGGCGTTATGTTGACGCCCGTCGGGAAGCTCGGAGTGTCATTCGAAACATTTCACTTTTTTCTCGAAAGTACGTCTACAAAGTTGGTGAGCAAAATATCTCGAGAACTACTACATCGATCTTTCCGAAATTTTTTGAACTCTTTCTAGATATAAGAATATAGTATTTTAGCGAAGAATTTTTTTTCCCCATGTACACTTTCGATTTGGTGAACGAAAAATGCCCATTTTTTCGCAAAAATCAAGACTCCATTTGAACACGCGTCATTTTGTTTTAATTTGATATTTCGGAAATTCCTTCGATTAATCGTTGGATAAACTAATATACTAACGAAATCTGTTTAATTTTTTGAGTTTAGATAAGCTGGTTCAAGTGGGCAATGCTCACTGTAAAACACGTTTTCGAGAAGTGCTCTCCGGAAATCGACTCGAAATCTATTATAATTAGATATTTTTACACGGAACAAATACAGAGTGTTCTTTAGATGATACTTTTTCAAATGCCTAATTTTTGTAGAAATTTATCATCGCGATTTTCTAAGGAAAAATTCAATAAATGATCTGATTTCGACTGTTACAACCAGGCATAACCTCCGAGCACAAGCTTGGGGCCCCAAAAAATACGTCTATTATCAATATTTTTTTCCGATGAGAGTATCGGGATGACGAGGCCGGAATTTTACACACCATCGATACGTAGTCTTCAGGAGTTTAATTCTTTCTTAATTTAAAAAATTGATATACAAGGTAGTTATTATTATTCAAACAAAGTGCAGCCGTTATTGCATGAACAATCGGTGTAGGTACTTCTGGCAACTAGGGTGATCTGGAATGAAAAATAGAAAAATGTTCTCTTAGTACATTTTATTTTAGTACAATTTTAGTACTTTCGTACGACCGGAGGCTTTTTTGAAATTTTGAACATTACGAAAATGGCAGGCTGTGAAAAAAACCATTCGATTTTCGACAAAGAAACAGCTTCAATAATTTGCTATCAACAAATGGATAAACATGTAATAAAAACATCGGGCCATACTATAGAAAATGTTATAAATGCGAATTCGAAGTGAATCCGCCGAACAAATTTTGAGTTACGACTTTTACTGTTTCATAAAATAATTTCGAGAAAAACGCAAACGGAAAAAGGGTAAATCGCAGTGCATCTGACCCTTCACAATAATCGTCATAACTCGGTCCATCTTAGCAATTACCACAAGATCGTCCTTTCCAATCGAAGGTAAGACCCTAGGCTATAAAACAAACCAACTTTAAAAAAATGTCAAGCTTCCACACCCCCCTAAAGCCAAATTGCAGTAATTTGCAATCCACTCCAATCACCTAGCGACTATCGAATTTTCCAGAAAGTTTCCTCCTCCCTAGGATTGGCAAAAAATATCGATATATCGATATATCGATATTTTTTGTTCGATATATCGATATTTTCAGGCGATATATTGTATTTCGATATATCGATATATATCGAATAATAATCGATACATATCGATAGATATCGATATATATATATCGAATATCGATATATTTCGATATAAAATATCAAGTATCGAAAACGTACAAAAAATGATATTTTTTTCCAATGCCACCAACTTATCTGTTCAAGTGCACAAAATTGAAACTACGGCCGCTTCGACCCGTGTACGTATATAAATTCTCCACTAGCGATGCTGCCAACTGGACAGACAAGTTGGTGGCACTGATGGCACAGTAATTCGTAAGTATGTGACTTTAGCCATGGTAAAAAATTACTCTGTAACGGGCATAAAAAAACTAACCTCAAACTTGGACATCATCTATATAATCTGTGCCTTAATCACACATCAACAATTCAACCAAAGAACATATATTACATAGAAGTGCGCTAAGTACAGGCCTTATGGGAGCGCTGTCAAGATTTCTTGGGGTGATCCTTAGTTATCACCCCAGCCACCTAAAGCGCTGCCTGTATCAATGTGCATGAATCATTCACCGAATATATGTTCTTTGATTGTGTGTGGCACACCGATACGTCGCCGCGCAGTCTACCGGCGAAATTATATACTACACTTTCTGTGCCAACTATCAACACGGAACCTGTTCTTCCGTGTAATACATGTTCTTTGATCCAACGCAACGCAAGCACAACTCGCCAATCGTGATTGCAGAATCCACAAGTAACAAGTGTTTTGTTTTGCGCAGTCGTGTCCAGTGTGGTATGACAGTGTTTTAAAAAACTGGATTTTATTTATATAAAATATAAAACTTATATTTAACTTAAATATAATATGATAATTTAACTTAAGTATATATAATATTAAACTTGAATATAATAAATTTCAGATCACTATCATGATTGTCTGAAAGGATGTCATCCGTCGTTTGGTGGTATTGAACTAGGCAGAGATAACACAATCTGTTTTATTAAACGGACTAGCTTTCGCTTGTATTGTTACAAAGTCTCACCGATATATCGATATATCATTTTGTTTTTTTCGATATATCGATATCAATATCGATATTTACCAAAAATATCGATATATCGATACTTTTCGGACCTTCCGACATCTCTACTCCTCCCTACATTACGCCCCAAAACCAAAAAAATGTTGTACCATTAATCTCCACCCTTCTTCTCGTCATCTCCAAAAGTAAAGCAAACCCGTAAGAACACATGCACCCCCGCAAGCTCAAAGTTCTTCAATTCGTCACCAGATTTTGCTTCCATTTGTTGCCATCTCAGCAGTTCCGTAAGCCTACCATGCATCTTTAAGTTGCTCGAAGTTCGTCTTCGAAATTTGTCTTCGAAGTGTTAGATTTCGGGATTTGTACGCCAAGGGCGTGCGCGAAAGCCGAGCAGGGACCACGCACACATAATAATTGTATGAGCGGCTCAGGATTTTACCAGAGTACGTAAATATATATGTATATATGTGCAGCTTCACGGGTGAGTTTGTACGCGAAGATACTTAGCTAAGCACTGACAGGAGCCCCGGGATTAAGGGGGTGAAATGTTATTATTGCAAGGGGTACCTCCCTCCCTTTCTCTCTCTCTCTCTCTTTTTCTCTCTCACGCGGTACTCGCCGCCTCTTTCTACATCCCCCTTAACACAGCTCCGCGTATGCCACAAAGCGTAGTGCAAGAGACGCGCGGGCGGAGTCTACGCGCGCTTCCGCTACTAAGTAGCCCGGTTAAGTATGTTGTTTAAGCCAACACTGTGCAAGTAACCATTTCGCAAAGGATAAATTGCGCCCGCCGCTCTGCGCTTGTTCCCTTGGCTTCCTCACTTCGCCAAGTACTCAATACACGCGGACGCCGCGCACGTCGAGTTTTACCCCACGAGGAACTAAACTTCTCCCGGTTTTACGCTCCCTACAACAAATGACAAGGAAAGTAATGACAGTCTGAGCGACTACTGCTATATATATATATATATATATATATATATATATATATATGTAATGGGGCGCGAGTGCCCTTCGGATTTCAGCAAGCGAAACTTTCAGGAGCAAAAACAAAGTACAAACCCTTGAAAAATATAAAGACGCGAATACATCTTTTTCCCGGGCATAACAAAAAAAAAACATTTATTGAATGATAATTCTCCGATTAAAGCACATTTGTATCTTTTTAATTTTATTTTGCCGATTTATTCAATATTTTCATCCCTTGTCTTCGAAAAAAATACTTCCGCGTTGATACTCCCACCCCTGGAAATTTAATTTTCAAAGGAGGGCTTTTGCTCTCAGTTTCGGACAATTTTTCATGCGAAGAAGAATCGAAGTATAAACGGTTGAAAATATAAAGACTCGCTTGGCTGAGAAAGAAAACTATTCGCGAGTAATTAATAATTTTTCTAGTTAATTATATTTTGTTTTCGTTCGATTCGATTTTTTCCAGTTTATTTAATGTTTTCATCCCTTGTCTTCGAAAAACTACCCTCTGGTGATACTCACGCGCTCGGTAATCGAATTTTTCAAGGGCTGCGCTCGCTCTCAGTTTCGGACAATTTATGATAACCCTTGAAAAATATACAGCCGCGAATGAAAATTGCTTGTCTACGATATTAAAGAAGAATCATACATGAATAAATAATCATTCTTGTACTGAATTGCTATTTTATATTTACTCAATTTACTCAAAATACCATTTTGTATTTACTCAATTTACTCCAAATACTATTTTCTATTTGCTCAATTTTATTCTCCCGATATACTTAACATGTTCATCCCTTGCCACCTACAAAAACTACCCCCTCATTATTAATCCACCCCCAAAAATCGACTTTTCAACGCGCTCCTCTCCCTCCCAGTTCAAACAATTTTTCCCACCCATGAGGAAAAAAAAATATAAACCCTTGAAAAAAATATAAAAACGCGGATGAATATTGTTATTCTACGATAATTATGAAAAATCATCCATCAATAAATAACAGTTCTTCTACCAAAGAACATGTCGCATTTTCTCTATTTTATTTTCCCGAACTTAATATCTTCATACCCTGTCTTCGAAAAAAACTACCCCCACATAACTCCACCCCCAAAAATCGACTTTTTAACGTGCTCCTTTCGCTCTCAATTTCCGTCAATTGTTCACACCCAGAAATCCTCATTCGCGGCAACAACCCGCGTCGTTTCTGTAACACGATTCCCACAGTCTGTGGTACACACGGCATGTTGCTGCCATGGCAGAGCTCGCTACAGACGTATAATTTCCTGTGTAAGCTGCGATTTGAATGGGTATTGAGTGTCCCGAGACTAGAGAAAGAAAAACCAACAGAGCGAGACCGAAAAAGAGGTAGAGTGCAAGAGAGAGAGAGAGAGAGAGAGAGAGAGAGAGAGAGAGAGAGAGAGAGAGAGAGAATGAGAGAATGAGAGAGAAATAAAAGAAAGAGATTGCGACGGTTCGTGCAAGTGTAACCAGCTTTGGAGAACCTTCGCGCCTCAAGAGGATGAGGAAGCTCATTAACGGGAGCTTTCCTCCCTCTTTGTTCTAGCTTTCTTAGTCGATACCTCGATGGAGAGAACGAGCCAGTGAAGGAGGGAAACGGAGAACGAAAACGCAAGAAAATTAGAAGAATAATGTATATATATATATATATATATATATATATATATATATATATATATATATATATATATATAGAGAGAGAGAGAGAGAGAGAGAGAGAGAGAGAGAGAGAGAGAGAGAGAGAGAGAGAGAGAGAGAGAGAGAGGAAGCAAGAGGGAGCAAGAGGGTAAAAGACAGACGAAAACTGGCAACTGTGACAAAGTTACGACTCGTGAATTTTGATTCTTGAATCCCTACTAGCTTCCTTGATATATATGGGCTTATATATATATATATATATATATATATATATATATATATATATATATATATATATATATATATATATATATATATATATATATATATATATATATATATATATATATATTGAGCGACCGGAATTTTACTTATTTACATAAGTAGAGGAGACAAGAGTCTTTAATGGCGACAGGCTGAATTTTCCGCCTTGAGTCCCTAAACTCTCCACTTTTATTTTTCTCTCTCTCTCCTCCTTAGCGGGAAATTACCGATCTCATTGTACATCTCTGCTATCGTGTATCGTTTCGCCGTCCGATATAATTTGACGATTTAATGCGCACCTCGTTATGTCTTTAAGCACGAATATTACGAAAAAATAAAGTCGAGATACTCACTGAGAGAAAAATCACCTGGATCAACGAAATTGTCAATTCACCAGTAGGGAAAGCATTATTGAGGGGTATGCATAAGGTGGAAATATAAAAAAATACGATTTTTGCTTTATTGGTGGTAGTCAGTGATGGACATAACTAAATTAGATTGTAATTCGGTTATTAATCTGGTTACAAAGTAATTCAATTACAGAGTAATATCATTGAATTGTATTTAATTACATTGTAATTAAATTACTGATTGAGAGTATATATTATGTAATCTGTCATAACGTATTTGATTACGAAGTAATCTGTTTAGAATGTATTCAAATACTTTTTAATCTAATTACGTTATTATTTATAGCATAATATGGGAGAAAATATAATCTTAACCTCTAAGGTTGGGTGTGCGCGACTGTCAACTTTAGAAACACACAACTTTTGTGCCCGGTAGACACGCAAACAGCGAATCTCACTGTAACTTGCAATTACACGAATTACCACATGTAAGTTCCAATCGCGCTCGTGAATTGCACGAACTGTAACTCGGATATTTGTAACACCTACAATTACATGATTTGAATTAATATGCAATCGATTGATTTGTATCAGATTAGCTCTCAATTAAATTACACAGTAATTAATTACACTTGGTATTTGTGGTAACTAGTTACTTCAGTAATGAGGCCAGGTTGACATTTCGAACTTTGATTGATCAGAACGCCCAAAACTCCGAAAGAATTCCATCCCGAAAAATCAAAACTCCAGAAGAATTGTACACGAAAGACCAAAAGTCCGAAAATCTGAACACCGTCAAAATAATTCGGCTATGGAAGTTTTAAAAGTTTCAACATTTTCAATAAATTGATGAATTATTTCAATTTTTATTTTTTATTAAGAAGTGATTTTGCGTCAATTTTGAAATTTGTCTAGACAATGTTATGCGTTCTACATAATTTACAATCAGCTGTGTAGACTTTGGCTGGCATGATCTTGACATGGGGGCCTGGTTGACATTCCGAACTTTGAATGCGCCGACGGTTTAAACCTTCATGGTCACACTGGGCCCACGGGACTCGAACAAATTATTTTGATGCCGTACAACTTTTTTTTCCAATAAAACATACATTTTTTGATATGCGTAAGCGTTTCATTATTTCCTTCTAAATCGCTCCTGCGTTGGATGAAATAAATATGCTTTTTGAAAAGTCCACAGAAACCGCTAAGTCTATTTCAAAGTACATTGTTTCCAGATTATAGAAGCATTTTTTTTTGGTCAATAATTACAAGAGTTACAGCAATTTTGCAAAAAAAAGTCATTTTTCACGTTTTTTTGCATAATTTTTGTTGCATATTTAACATTTAATTTTTTATTTCTAACCAATATTCTTGTATTAAGCAAGGTTCAAATTATACCTCACTATTTTTTTATATCGCTCGATGCATTATTTCGTTATTTATAACGACTTAAGAACGCCTGTGTCCCATGGACCCAGTATGACTATAACGTGATTCTAGCTAGGTGAGACTACTAAGGGTTGAAATTCCTAATTTTAATGTTACGAAATTACAAGGTTCGTCAAGATCATGCCAGCGAAAGTCTACACAGTTGAATGTAAATCATGCCGACCGTATAATATTGTCTAGACAAATTTCAAAATTGACGTAAAATGACTACTTAAGGGGTTAGGCCACTCCATAGGCCGAAAAAATAGGCTTTTTGGGGATTTTTTTCTTCAGAAAAACAGCAAAATGAATCGAGATTACAAAAAAGAGTATTTATCATACATATCAGTGACTGTATACAATCATTTTTTTGAAGCGATTACTTTCCTAATGGCGGCTGTGCAGCGGTTATCTCAAAACTGCATTTTTTAAAGTTCTACTTAACTTCTACAAAAAAAATCCTACGTACTTCCATAGACAATGTATTTTTCAAGATATATTGAACATTGCAAGTGAATCGGTTAAAAATTGTCTGAGTTATGTTGCCGGCCAACTTAAAAAATGTAGTCTGGAGATAAACGCTGCACAGCCGCCATTTTAGAATTAATGGCTTAAAAAAATTATTGTATACAGTCACTGATATGTATGATAAACACCCTTTTTTGTAATCTCGATGTATTTTGTGGGTTTCCTGAAAAAAATCCGCAAAGAACGTATTTTTTCGGCCTCTAGAGTGGCCTGAGGCCTTAATAAAAATTCGTGAAATACATCGTCGATTTATTGAAAATTTTGAAAATTTTAAAACTTCCATAGTCGAATCATTTTGACGGTGTTCAGATTTTCGGAGTCTTGGTCTTTCGTGTAAAATTCTTTCGGAGCTTTGATCTTTCGGGGTTTTGAGCGTTCCCATCATTCAAAGTTCGGAATTTCATCCCGGCCCCTCAGTAATCTGTTACAAAGTAATTTAATTATCAATTGCAGTAGTAATTCTGATCGTTAATTGTTAATTTAATGACTTTTTGCCCATCTCTGGTGATAGCCTAGGATCTTAACTTTAATTCGCTACGAAGACATCATGAGAATTGTTAAAATTGACCGTGTCATGATTTTTGTAGAGGGTCGATCACCTATGGTTGCGGTTTACCCTGTTTCTTTTGCGTTTTTCTCCAAAGGTTCACCGTAAATGCGAAAAGAGCGCAGTTTATAATTATTTTCTATCGTATGACCGAACGATTTTAAAATATTTTTATCCGTTTGCTAATAACAAATGATTAAAGTTACATTTTCCCCTAAAATCAAAATTTGTTTCTAGGCTTGTCATTTTCGTAATTTTCAAAATTTCCAAAAGTTATCCGGTCATACGAAAGTTTGATTATTATGCTGAGAGTACATTGTTCACTTTTCATTTCAGATGACTCTAGTTGCCAGAACCACCCACACCGATTGGCCATACAGCAACAGCGGCACTTTGTTTAAATAATAATTACTTCATTGTTTGCCAATATTGTTCAATTAAAAAAAAGCTCAAGCGTGCCAAGACTAAGTGTGAATTGTGCGTAAAATCCCGACCTCGTCATCCCAATACTCTCATCAGCAAAAAAATAAATACTTTCGTCGACCTGTTCTTCCCTCAGCTTATTATTCTCCAAAAATAAAAAAAATCCATTTATCAATAAACCGTGCCCCCACCCCCAACGGATTTAATCAGCCCGAGTAATTTTTCGTCAGCTCAGATCACATTATTCGCAATGAATTCACGCCATACAAACGGCGCTCGGGCGATTCCACAATTTATTTCATATCCCATTGCAATATCATTTCGTTCGTCGCAATACTTGATTCGTAAGCCGCGGGGCGCTGGATTACTACGAGCAAGCGAATGATCGGAGGTCGAAAGAGAAAATGCAACCGCGTCATCTCGACGATGTGGAGGGCGAAGGGGGGGGGGGAAGTAAAAAAAGAAAAACGAGGAAAAACAAGGCCATAGAGCGAATCGCCTTAAAAGAGCGGATCGCGCGCGCGGCGATCGAGCGCGTCCGCGAAGGGAGTGCGGGGGCGGGAGGGATTGGGGGCGATCGCGCTGGGCGCTTCACGGATATCCGCACACCCCGGCCCAGCGGAACTTCCGGCAAAAGCCGCGAAGAGTACACCTAACCACCCGAGCGAGCCGGAGGCTGCGACCGGAGAAAAGAGACAGCGAAAGAGAGAGAGAGA
>OY723386.1:58006293-58071369 GCA_963210295.1 Ophion ellenae | reverse complement strand
AGTCCCTCTCTTTCTCGGTCTCTCTCTCTCTCTCCCTCTCTCTCTCTCTCTCTCTCTCTCTCCCTCTCTCTCTCTCTCTCCCTCTCTCTCTCCCTCTCTCTCTCTCTCTCTCTCTCTCTCTCTCTCTCTCTCTCTCTCTCTCTCTCTCTCTCTCTCTCTCTCTCTCTTGATCGAGAGCAACCCTCTCTCGATGCTTGCCGTATCCCAATTTGAGAAAGAGATAGGTAGATACGTCGAGCGATGGAGAGACGACGAGGAAAGTCAACGATATTAACGGGGTCAAGTGCAGAGCGCCCTCTATACAGGATCCTCGCGATCCCTCTTTTCCTCGGTTATAGTTCGCGGTTAATTCATCGCTGCGGTAAAAAATAAAAAATCCTCCACATTGTTGGTCCTGGCTTTGCCTCATTGCAAGGAATGGTCAGCGATATTTTCATTTCTGTTCACGCTTTTTTTGTACTTTTTTCCATTTACATAGAACTTCAAAGTATGCACGGATGCACAAGTAGAAAAAAGATTTCTTTTAAACTAAAAGGTTAAAAAAGGCAGAAAAGTGAAAAAGATAATGTTACCATGAAAAGTCAATTCGTGGATGCATTTCCTCGAATTCTCAATTTCCCTTTACGACGAACCTTTCTTGCCTACTTGACAACTAATGTCAATTATTTCTGTTTTGCGAATTTCCGGAATATCGCGATTACCTAGTTGATCATTTTCGATCGATGCACTTAATGTTCGATCGATGCACAACGATGTTTTATTTTATTTTTGAAGCTACACTGAAAAAAAAAATTCGTTCGTCCAACCAAAATTCAGTTGGTTTAACAAAATGGATCTTTAAATACGTTCAACTTGATTTTCGATTGGCACAACAAACGTTTTGTTAATGTAACTGATAGTTTTAGTGGTGTGAACTGTAGCTTGCTTAACATGTCTGAGCAACTGTTAAAACAACAAAATTCCGAGACAACAAAATGCATTTTGCACATTCAACGATTTCTTTTTCTCAGTGTATGGAGTAGAAAAAACACATACCGGAAAAGGTGTTAAAAAAAGTGAAGTAAAAAAGAACGAAAATAAAAAAGAAAGTACAAAAAGAAAATGCAATCACTAATGCACAAGTGCATTCGTGGTTGCATTTCCTTGAATTCTCAATTGCCCTTTACTACGAACCTTTTTTGCCTCCTCGACAATTAGTGTCAATTATTGTTGCTTTCCAAATTTCCGGAAAATCGTGATTCCCCAATTGATTATTTTCAATCGTTTCACTTTTTGTGCAACCGTAAAAGTTCCAAATGAATGTTAAAAAAAAAATTATGAAGTAGAAAAATCACATAACGTAAAAGGACTTTAAAAAAGTGAAGTAAAAATCAACAAAAATAAAAAACAAAGTAAGACAAGAAAATGCAAGCACCAATGCACAAGTGCATGCGTGGTTGCATTTCCTCGAATTCTCAATTTCCTGTACCACGGACCTTTTTTGGTTCCTCGAAAATTAATGTCAATTATTACTGCTTTCCAAATTTCCGGAAAATCGTAATTTCCTTATCGATCGTTTCCGATCGATACACTTTTCGTGCATTCGATAGAGTACGAAATTAAAAAAAATGTCAGTAAAGGAGAGCTAAAAAGTTAAAAAAAAAGCAAAATTATTTTTAAAAAAGGCAAAAAGTACAAAGAGTAAAAAAAATAAATTTAACAAGAAAATTAGAAGAACGACAATGGTGCATCTAGGGTTACATTTTCTCGAATTCTCAATTTCCCTTTACGACGAACTTTTCTCGCCTCCTCGACTATTAATGTCGATTATTTCTGTTTAAAAAATTTGCAAAACCAAAAATTAGCAATTTCCCAATCGATAATTTTCGATTAAGGGGTATGAATAATCGTGCATATAAAGATTTTTTTCAAGCTACGATAAAAAAGCGCTTATTAAAAATCCAATTAGTGTTCCGAATTCTCGGCAGTTGCTTTTGCCGGAGTAATTGCGATGTCATTTGCCGCAGCGAGACAGCGAAGCAGGGAGGTGGGGGAAGCGTTGCCCTTTGCAGCCGCAAAAGCGAGCAGAGTGAGACGTCTGAGAATCAGGTGGCACGATGATTTGATCAAGTCCGCGGCATATTTGTAACGGCGACAAAACGCGTGTAGAGCAGAGCAATATATATCGGAAGGGGAAAAGAGAGCGCGGGAGATCATCATAATTTGTAACTGCTCGGCAAAAACGTAAAATGTCCCGGGAAGCTCTCGCGCCAGGGGTGGATGTTGTAATGTACATGCACCGGGTGTCCAGAGTGCAGAAAACGAGCTCGCCATGTGCAAAAATAAAAGGAGGCAGAAATAGCGTAAATGTTAAAGACATGGAAGAAAAATAAAAATAAATGTGCGTTATTAATTACTGAATTTAAGTAAATAAAGTAAAATGTTCATTCATTATTCATTGTAAATTTTATGGACATTTACGAAAAATTCTTCCACAAGTAGGAATTTTAAGACGGACGACAGTTTTGTTAAGGCGTTACCCCCACTTGTAGCGCAAAAAGAAAGGCCTTTTGCATGATTTTTTTTAAAGAAAACTACCAAACTTTTTTAATCGATCAATATACGATCTTAAAGAACACATCTTAAAGAACTTTCAGTAATTTTTCTATTGAAAAATATTACATTGTTTAGTGGCAAATGGCCGTCAATGAAATAATGTTTTTATATACACGGTTTGCGGTGACCAACATTGCGGCGAAGTGGATCATCTGAAAAAAAAATGCGGATGGATTTTGTCAAATATAAGTATAAACTAGTCTTTAATCGAAGGATTTTAAAAAAATATTCATTTTTCACAAAATGGCGGACAGTCAAAGTTAATGGTTCGATTTTAACGAAAAAAAACGGCCGTTCTTTGGCTATAAAACGGCCATTTTTTTTTCGAAAAAAAAAATCGAACGATTGAAGACTACATTTTTATGTATTAAATAAGCCTGCAAAATTTCAAGAAGATCGGTTCATTAGTGTTCGAGTAATCTTGGTCACCGACTTCAGAAATGCCATTTTGAGAAAAACGCGTTTAAAGTTTCTCTTTCAACGCGGATTCTTCTCTTTCAACGCTCATATCTCAGTCAATTTTGTTCGGATCGACTTGACATTTTCAGGACATATTCTCAGATACTTATACTTCAAAAAATGCAATTAAAAAAAATCGATTTTTTCAAAATCGCAAGTGGGGGTAACCCCTTAATTGGCAGTGTCCGTGCATGTATATTTGTCATTAGTTAGTCTTGACGGGTCTGCAAACAAACATTTTCCATATTTCTTTCTGATGAGAGTATTGGACGCACGCGGTCGAATTTTTACAGGCAATTAATACACAGTCTTGCCGAGTTTGAGTTTTTTTATAATGGAAAAATATCGATAAACAATGGAGTTATTATTATTTGAACAAAGTGCCGTCGATGCTGCATGGCCAATTGGTGAAGGTGGATCTGGCAACTGGGATCAGCTGAAATGAAAAATAAATAAACGTGTTTTTAGTATAATAATAAAACTTTCGTATGATCGGATGATTTTTTGAAATTTTGAAAATTACGCAAATGGCAAGCTGTAGACAAAAATGTCGGTTTCCGACACAAAAACCACTTTAATTATTCGTTATTAACAATTGGATAAACTTGCGAAAAAATCATCCGGTCATACGATAGAGACTGTTATAAACTATGCTCGGGCCGAGTTTGAAGCGAATCGGACCGATAGATTTTTAGATACGACTTATGTTTTTCGAAACGTAGTTTCGAGAAAATACAATAGAAAAAAGACTGAATTGCAGCGGGGTGGTTTGCTGTCGTGGCGGTTGGACCCCCGAAGGCAAATATTTACAACTTTTACAAAATCTTTGTTGCAAGATTAAGGCTGGACACCACTGTAAAGGGTAAGAAAAATCGATTTTTTCGAATTTTGTCAAAATATTCATATTTAAGAATATGTGGAGTTAAATTGAAGTTAAAATATTTAAAATTGACATTTAATATTCAAGTTGAAATATTTAAAATTGACCAAGGCACAGACGATTTAGTGAGAGCAGGTAGCGCAACGAATTACGTATACTTACTTAAACTTTCAATAGCATTTTTCTCGAAACGACTTTTCTCGACCGGCCACAATCATAACCCTAGCTGTAATTGTCAGATTTTCAATTATACAAGAAAAATCCATAATTGCGGTAGCTATCGTCGAACGTATTTGTTGTTTTTTTCTAAATTTAATATTTTGCAAAAACCCGAAAAAAAGTAGAAATATTGCCAAAAGTACACTTTTTTATTTTCTGCCATTTTCTGATTTTTTTCGAGGAATGGCCACGTACAGCGAGCACTACATTCATATAGATTATTAAACTCTTCCATTTCTATTTTTCAGACTAACCATTCTCAAGTTGAAGATCGGGTGGTTGGATCACATTTTTTACACCAAGCCTCTATTATACCTCAATAACGTTGTTAAGGGGCCGCACTGTAAACGCTGAAAATTCGAGTGATTTTCGGGAATTTTTTGAAAGAAAAGTACTCAATTAAATGTTTCAGAAAATTAAGAATATATTTGGCTATATTTAACCTATATTACGAAATTTTTCATAGAAAAATA
This sequence comes from Ophion ellenae, assembly GCA_963210295.1. Classification (NCBI taxonomy): domain Eukaryota; kingdom Metazoa; phylum Arthropoda; class Insecta; order Hymenoptera; family Ichneumonidae; genus Ophion; species Ophion ellenae. Next base: position 58,066,743 of record OY723386.1, on the reverse strand, counting down.
TTGAGATTCAAGCGACTTTTGCGCTGCCTTCGGAGGCGCTAAAAAAAGTTCCTCCACTGCTGACATGATTCCGATTGAGTAGCTGAAACCGAAAAAGAAAAGAATGTCGTTAAACAGGAAGGTATTTCTTGTACAATGACGTAAGATTTTCGAAAAATATCAGAATCTAACAAAATGGCGTAGTTATGAAAAAGAGTCTGTTTTCTTGCCTATAAAATGGTCGTTTTTTTCAATGCCAAGTCGTCAATTTTCATCCAATAAAAAATATCCTACGACATTGTAGAGTAAATATATTCAAGAGTACTCGGTTCAATTTTCAAGTCAATCGGATAATTGCTCTTTGAGTTACAATGTCAGTAAATTTGAAAAATCTCATTTCGAGAAAAAAGCGTTTAAAGATTTAACTATCGATTTTTGCAAGATCAAATGATATTGATATAAATGATACAAATGATAATGATATTCTTGAAAGTATAAACTATCGAAAAAGGCAAAAAAAATCGATTTTTTGAAAGTGTCACACAGTTATAGCCCCTTAATTTAAAAAAAGCATAACAATTTACACGAGATAAGTTCAATATATGCTTAATAGCATACTTTTTGTCCAAATCCCAAAGAAAAAATTTAGTAGAGATAAAAAATGGGTCAAAACGAGCTTTTTGGGCCCGCACACTCCTCCTTTAAGTCAAGACCCTAGGCTATAAAATTTTGCAGTAGAAAACGGGCGAAGCCTGATCACTCTGCCATGACAGATAGGCGGACGTGAAAAAAAATGCGTCCCGACAGTGCCTACAAAACCCTAAAGACGAGAATTACGAAATGGAAAAGCTCTGGATTAGTAGTCAGAATTTTTCCACGAGGAATCATCAAATTAATATTATCCAGATTGAATTGGGCACCCTGTATAAATATATAAAGGGTGTCTCAAAATTACCTTCAATACTCAAGCCAATCGAGACATATGGCGTACAACTATGGAGCACAGCGAGCATCTCCAATATCAAAATCCCACAGAGGCTCCAGTCAAAAATACTTCAAACAATATACCAACGCCCCCTGGTTTGTCTCAAACGCAATCATATACAACGATCTTGAAATTAACCCTGTCAAAGGAGAAGTGAGCAGGTTCAGCGAAAAATATACAATGAGAATAAACAATCATCCTAATCAATTTGCGGCGAATCTGCTCAGAGAGGAAAAAAATACACAAATCAAAAGAAAAATGAAGAGAAACAAACCAACTGACCTAAACAGCAGATTTAGAACCCCGCACTGAACACAAAAACAGCAACGCACTATGGACAGGCATCGCTGCAAAATTGCCAAATGTTAGAAAAATAACAAATAGCGATTTAAGGTAGTACCTCCACAGAAGAATTGAATTAAGAAATGGTTGAAATTTGACATATACGTTATTTAATACATTATCCAAACATCTGTGCAATTTGAGTAAGTTTGACCACCCCAAACCTGAGATATTTACACTTAAAGTTGGCTTGGTTTACACGTAACAAATGCGTTATGATGGGGAAACAGAGCATCATTAATTCTACGGTCAAAACTAAAATTAAGAAATTGATCAAAAACGAGGATAAGCTACAGTAAGATATCACGAATAATGTGAAAAAAAATGAGAATGATTCACCATCTAGTTTCCAGGATATAACCATGAGGAGCCTTCACAATTTTGGTGCAAAGCCTGGAAAAAAAACAATTGGGGCAAAGCCTGGACAGTCCCGGCAAAAAGTTTACTGGCAATGGTCGATCAAAAACACAATACAAAATATATTTTACGGCGATAAATTATATCCATCGTATTATCTACTCGTACCGAGTCAATATTGCGTAGTTTTTAATTTTATTGATTACTAATTAAACCAATTATCAATCTTTTAAACATGAACATGGTATGTAAACTTTCGTTGAGATTTTCGCAGAGGAACTACCTTAAATGATAATTAAAAAAAAAATGACTTGAAATAGAGTAGGGAAAGCTGCTGTACCTTGACGCCCTATGTACCGTGAGCCACTCAACTTTTCAAAATATTCCCGCCCTTTTTAGGGATGACGTGACGTTTTGAGAAGGCAAATCAACATAAAGTTAGTTGCAGACTGTCACTCCTCGACGTTTGGACGTGAAACGATTTTGAAATTTTTGGTGCCGAAAAGTAAGTTTTCCATTTTTTTGCTTCCTTCATAACTTGCCTTATTAGCTACATAATTATTATAATTATTATTATATTATAATTATTATTATATCAAAAATTATAATTATAAGCGTTTACGAGGTATTGGGCTGATTTTAGCCAAACACAACCTCAATATTTTTATGCGTGGGTAAACATCAACAGGTAGGGGTGTTGTACCTTGCTCCAGGCAACCCCGTTGTACCTTGATCGTGGTCAAGGTACAGCACATATCGTTAGAGATGATTCTCCCATCGGCATTGTACAGATATTGTGGATTTCGTGATACTGCTTTAGTGTTTGCACAAAACGAGGGAAACCTTAACGTATATTGGTATTTGTTGTGCCTTTAAACATGACGGTATCATTAAATTTGTTCTAGGTGGCCAGAAAAAAAAGATCTGAAATTATATCCTTGCTCAGATATTAAACAAAAAATAAAAAGGCTTAAAAAATAATTCTAAAAGGGAATTCTATTCCGTTCCGGAAATGAACCAATATTGGGAGCTTGACTATTGAGTAAGAAACCTCTAAAAACAGTAATTAGTTTAAGAGAAGAAGAAAACAGCATAATTTGATTATCAAGTTCCTAATTTGGATTTCAAGAAAAAACGCAATAGTATTCTATATTTTGAACTTAGAAACTAAAGAAGTTAGAAAAACGTATGTTTGGCGAATATTTTTTTGTTAAAATACAGATATCTGTTATTACATAAGTTGAGTAAAGATACCATAAACATCATAAACTTCAAAAACGTGAGTAATATTGAAATTTGTCGATAAATTGTCTTTCATTTGACTGAATTCTCACTGTGATCAAGGTATAACATATGCGGATCAAGGTACATCAGCAATGTTGTACCTCGATCAACATACCACTTTTTTTAAATACGTAAAAACTATTGTAATATTTGTCTGTAGTTTTCTGTAATTTATATTATGAGCCCTGTTAGTTGCCCTTTACGATACAATTTATTCCATGAGTATATATATCATATTTTCAGTTTTATATATCATTGAACACAAAATGTATCAAGGTTACAGCAGCTTCCCCTACTAATCTTTGACGACTGGCATCAAGAAGTATTGAGGTTTAGTCATGGATCATTACACAATCGAGCGACGCATAGAAATTGTCATTTGCTGCATTGTTCCTTCAAAGTAATTCAATTACAGTGTAATATCATTGAATTGCATTTCATTACATTGTAATTAAATTACTCAGTACATATTATTTAATCTGTTATAATCTATTTAATTACAAAGTAATCTGATTAGAATGTATTCAAATACTTTGTAATCTAATTGCGTTGTTATTATTTATTGCATAATATAGGAGAAAATATCGTCTTAAGGGGTCTTCTCACTTTAGACGCTAAAAAAGACTATTGTCATGAATTTTTTTGATGGGATTATATTATGGAAATATTGATATAAAAGTTGTTACACTTAATAAATATACTTTCGAAATGCATTAAAAACATTTATTTATTTATTTAAGTCACTATTTATAAACGAAAATGATAGTTAAAAAAATGTCCTAAAAAAATTGTAGCTCCGCGCTGTTGATGAAATCTCGAAGATGGGTCACCCGAACCAAAAAAATCAAACGGTTTTAGATTCAGTATGTCAATGGATATAGCGCATATCATACGATTTTTTATATATGCAAAAATAACAAAATGGTGGACATTTTTCGAAAACACATTTAAAAACGTGTTTTTTCACCGTTTTTTGGCAAAAAAATAGTGAATATCACAATTTAAAAAAAAATCTTCATATGCGCTATAGCCATACCCTTGTAGAGGTTGCCATGAGTTGCCCAATGTTACGATCAGGCCAATATTGGGACCATCGTATAAGCCAACAAAAGAGAAAAAATATTGGCCAATTACTGTTCCGCTCTAAACTGAAAACTGGCACAATATCGGCCCATCCCTAAAGCCTGTCCTGGCCCATCTTTTAAAACTAATAAACAGCCGTGATAGTTAAACTAAATTTGCCAATTTAAAAACTGGGGATACTAGAATACTGACAATTCCATTGGCCTAATATTGTTCCGTTATAAATTGAAAACCGGCACAATATCGGCCCATCGTTCAAAACAAATAAATAGCCGTGATGGTTGAACGATATTTGCCAATTTAAAAACTGGTAATGCTAAAATACAAGCGATTACATTGGCCCATTATTGTCCCGTTATAAATTGAGAACAGGCACAATATCAGCCCATGACTAAAGATTATCCTGGCCCATCTTTCAAAACCAATAAACAGCAGTGATAGTTGAACTAAATTTGCCAATCCTAAAGCTGGCAATTCTAAAATACTGGCTATTACATTGGCCCATTATTGTTCCGTTATAAATTGAGAACTGGCACAATATCAGCCCATTACTAAAACCTATCCGGGCCCATCTGTTAAAACCAATAAACAGCCGTGATAGTTCATCGAAATTTGCCAATTTTAAAAGTGGCAATGCTAAAATACTGGAAATTACATTTAATTAATCTAAGCCCTTTATTGGCTAAGTGGGTCAGACTATACCTGCTTTTATTTTATTTATGCCCTGGGTTATTCATTATCTGTATATTGTGCCAGAATAGGCAAATAACTGGCACGTCATATATTAATCGTCTATATTTTGTAGTTCAATTTTTGTAATCAAGTCTTGGCCTATTATTGGCATTTGTAAATAACCAACATAAGTAAGTAAAATATGCCAATTTTGAAACCTGTCATATACGCAAATCACAATTTATTTCAAGGTTATTCCGTGAAATATGTATCCATAAGGACCAATCTCGGGCCAATCTTGGCCCGATATAGGTTGAATATTTATCACGCACTCAAACAAACCCAAACAAACTCACGGTCCAATATTTTAGATAAACTAACTTTTAGATAGACCAACTGTGAAGGCCCATCATATAGCCAGTGGTCAATTTCTACATAGGCCTTTTAAGAAGGCCCACATAGGGCCAAGTGCAATCACCAACATTGCCGCTACAATGAATTAAATAATTGGCCCCATAATTGTTTGCTCTGTTGGCCGATATCGGGCCGTTCTTATCATTTCTACAAAGGCACCTTATTGGTAAATACTCACGGCCCAATATTCTAGAAAGGCTAACTGTGAAGGCCCGTCCCAGGCCCAACGGTCAATCTCTACATAGGTAGTTCAGTAGTTTCGAAGATTTTATCAACAAGCCGACGAAAAACGTTGTTTCGAGAAAACCGCGTTTAAAGTTTGTTTGGGTTACATAAATACATTTTTTTTTAAATTAATGTATTCCGAAAGTTTCGAAAGACCCCTTAACCTCTAAAGTTGGGTCAGGTGTGTGCGACTGTCAACTTCAGAAACACACCTTTTGTGCCTGCTAGACACGCAAACAGCGCACACTACTGTAACGTGCAATTACACGAATTACCACATGTAAGGTCCACCCGCGCTCGTGAATTGCGAGAACTGTAACTCCGATTTTTGTAACACCCACAATTACATTATTTGAACGAATATATAATCGATTTATTCGCATTAGATTCCCATTCAAAAAAATTACACAGTAATTAATTACACTTGGTATTTGTGGTTACTAGTCACTTCAGTAATCTGTTACAAAGTAATTCAATTATCAATTACGGTAGTAATTGTAATTGTTAATTTAATTACGTTTTGCGTAAATAAAAATAAAAATATAAATAAAAACAAAATAAAAATAAAAATATTCGTAGTTTGCGGATCATTAACACGTTTTCTCAATAAATTTAAATGTCAGGTCATTTTGAGCCACCCTATATATAGATATATAAACATGTACACATATAGAGGGAATTGTTCCGTAAGAGGGATCGACGTGCGTTTCGCGGCACACCGCGCGACTTGGCGTATACACGGGGCCGATATACACGTCGGATTCGTCCCGGCGCGCCAACTTGACGTATGATGATAGTCGTTCGCATGCCATACACACGCCAGGCCCGGAGAGTTCCCTTTGTGCGCGCGTGTGTTTCTCTTCCTACCTCACTTTAACTTGGGCCCCGCGCGAACTCCACGGGGAATCAAGATGCTCGTAATAATATCATTATCACAGTGGTCGACCACAGTCCCCCATATATATATATATATATATATATATATATATATATATCCGTGTACTATTTAAGTGTAGTGCATTTTGTTTTTTCTCTCTTCTTTTACTTCGAGGCAGCCCTGAGTGAGACATTTACGACCGAGATACGTAATGACGTCGTCGTAGTCGGTGCATCGGGTTTGCTCGTCGAGTGGAACCGGAAATAGGCCTGCCTGGTTTGGTCCCTGATCCTTCGGCTTCGGTCCTCGTTAGAGCGAAGAGTACAATTGCAAGCGGCCTCATCACGCACCAAAGTGATGAACGATAATGGACAAGTGTCAAACAGTGTTAGCCTGGGCCGATACTGGGATGGGTGACCGTTCAGCCGATAACACTCCGGGGACTGTGACAAGTAGAGCATGGATATCGGTTTTTGATAATATCGAAAAACTGGAATATCGGACCGAAAGTTCGATATCGAAGAACCGATGTTGGACTCGAATAATACCGATATTTCGAAATCAGAGTTGATAAAATAAAAATATCATTATAATTGTTATTATTGCCATTTGAGTTACTTTTACTTGTTTTGTTTGTTACGTTTAACAGCCTTAAGATATTCACATTAAGTATGTCCGAAGTGTCAACTTATTTATCCACGCTCACATTAGATATTTCCGAAGTGTCAACTTGTTTATCCACGAATGTGGAATTGAAAAAGCAATAAGGTAAAATCGTCACTAAAAGACGAAAATTTAGATGCCCTCTGTTTTTGCGGTCATTGTTTCAACAATCTCAATCTCGTTAATTAAAGTGATTATGCCATTCGTTTGCATTCTGGTAGGTATCACTGCTCTGACTTACATAAAACTCCCTGTTTTTTATTTTGCTTGTTTACTACTTATTCGATTTCCATAAAAGTTCCTATTTTTGTTTATTTATTTTATGTTGGGTGGAATATATTTAACAACATAGCAGCGTATGTTTAAAAATGTATCATAAATAAAGATCTCAATAAAAGACAGTGATTTTTAGGAAAGCAGTACGTTTTGGTACAGCCGTTTTGGCGCGGCCGTTTTGGCACGAGACAGTTGGGCGCGGGGACGTTTTGGCCCTGACGTTCTGGCGATGTTTTTGGGATGTTTTGGGGATGTTCTGGGGATGTTTTGGGGATGTTCTGGGGATGTTTTGATGTTAGGGTGTTCCGGCACCAGCGCAAGTTGGTTTAGCACCACGAATCGAGTGTCGATGATTAACCATATGTCATAGGCCTTGAGCTGTTTGAGGAATACATTTAAAAAAAAAGATGTATACTCCTTTTGATCAATACAAAATGTATAAAAATATCAGCGAAATAAAAAAAAAATCTTTTTTCTGTTGTTAGGTTTTGTTGTTTTCTTTCGTTCGGGCTTGTTGGGGTTTGTTTGGCTTTGTTTGGGTTATTGATTTATGAATTTATATTACGGTGCTTCCCTGCATAAATACAAATCGCGTGTGTATTGTTATGGTTTATTTGACTTTATTCGGATGTGCTTGCGCGCCAGTACGTTCCTGAAAAATCGTCCCTGCGCTAAAACGTCACCTCGCCAAAATGTCCTCGCGCCAAAAGGTCGCCGCGCTAAAACGTCCCCGCGCCAAAACGTCGCCGCGCTAAAATGTCCCTGCGCCAAAACGTCCCTGCGCCTAAACGTCCTCGCGGCCAAACATCCTCGCGCCAAAACGGCAGCGCCAAAACGTCCCCGCGTCCAAACATCCTCGCGCCCAAACGGCCTCGCGTTCAAACGTGCTCGTGCCCAAACGTCCTCGCGCCAAAACGTCCTCGCGCCAAAACGTCGCTGCGCCTAAACGTCCTCGCGCCCAAACGTCCTCGCGTGCAAACATCCTCGCGCCCCAAAGTCCTCGCGTCCAAACACCCTCGCGCCAAAACGGCAGCGCCAAAACGTCCCCGCGTCCAAACATCCTCGCGCCCAAACGGCCTCGCGTTCAAACGTGCTCGTGCCCAAACGTCCTCGCGTTCAAACGTGCTCGTGCCCAAACGTCCTCGCGCCAAAACATCCCCGCGCCAAAACGTCGCTGCGCCCAAACGTCCTCGCGCCAAAACGTCCCCGCGTGCAAACATCCTCGCGCCCCAACGTCCTCGCGTCCAAACACCCTCGCGCCAAAACGGCAGCACCAAAACGTCCCCGCGCCAAAACGTCTCGTATCCAAAGGGCAAATCAAAACGCTATTGCTGACACTCTGCTCTCTGTCCATTCGTATGTCACGGGTCTCTAGCTCGTAAACGAAATGAGTGACAGACCTGCAATTTGGATATTTGTGTAGAATGTTGACCCAAAACAGAATGTTGAATTAGAAATTGAATTAAATTATTTTTCATGTGGGATTGAATATTGATGCCATTGGGAAAATATTGGGGAATTGAATATTGAATTAGAAATGCAATTAAATTATTTTTCATATTTCTGCCCTTCTTTCATGCCATACTTGAAAAAAGAGCAGAAAAAATGTCTTACCCTGGCATGTGGGGTTTCATTGTTTCACTGTACTCTGCTCATTGAGTAGAGTACAGATATTTTTTTTAATTTTTCATCTTAAAAAATAAAGAACTGAAAGGCCGTCAAAGTTGTCAGTTTTAGACCATTTTTATTGCGGGGTCTATCTAAAAAACTTAACTAGTTAGGAATTTGGAATTTCTGTACATTATGTACCATATACTGTATTTAAACAACAAATACTGAAAACGCCATGTTTTTTTTAAACTGAACACGCCTCTTCATAATGTAGTATGTATAATAATTTATCGTATACATAATATAATAAATTTATAATAAAAATATATTGCATTATTGTTATTTAAATATTCACAATACCAAATGACTTATGTTTGGACTCGGTGCCAGCCCAGAACGAGAGATAGACCAAACGGTAGAAACGAGATTGCAAATTTAAAAGAAGACCGATTAGATAGAGAAGACAATAATTGTATATAATTTCATTATTAGCTTAAAGCAGGAGTATACAAAGCTTTCATTAGCTATCTTATCCCCATATGGTGTCAGTTTAGTGTTACCTAAGGACTAAGACTCAAAAAAGCATTACCTTATTCAATATCTAGTTTAAAAAAAAACGTTAATTGATCATATGTACGGAACCCTAATAGAGCGAGGCCCGCCTGGCAATTGGCCGAGTTTTTAATAAATACTGTGATTTTATTTAGCTATACCCTATTATTTATACAACTTTCATCTTCACTTTCAAGCTTTTGACGTTTTTTATCAAGGTTTCTCATAAATGTAGGAAAATATTGAAATACCTAAATATTACAACTTGTTGATATCAAAATAATACCGGTAATAGAAAAAGCTCCGATCGGCCAAGTGGCAAGTCAGGGGTAAAAAGCGATAGGGTTGGGAAAGGCCCGAAAAGGTAAACGAAGGGACACTTGAGAAATAGAGATCCATTTCGAATTAGGTGAGAAACTCATCGCGAGTACAGCTTTCACGAAAGTCTGTGAATTGATGGGTAGGAGAAGGATGGAAAAAATGAACCGACCAGCACGAGGAAAGATCGGGTCTCGGGTGTGCTTCGGGAGGCAAAAACTTTTCGTTAATGACGTCAGAGGCCAGCTGTCTCGGTTATTAATTAAGAGTGCGCGAGCGATGAGGCCCCGAACGCTCGGTGGTCGTCGGACGAAATTCGCCAGAAGAAATATACATCACACACGCACAGACACGGGCGCGAGGAAATTAATCGTGAGGCTCGATGAATTTTGAACCTTTTCGCTGCCGCTCAGCCGTCCCTCTATAATGTAGCGTGTTAGACGCGTCTCCTCGGATGCGAGATACCACCGAGAGATTACGAGCAGTGAGAAATTATTCTCGGCTATCTAATACACCGTAGAAAACATTATGGGCACACCGTAATGCCTAATTTATTGAGGCGATTTTTCAAAGCCGTCGGGGCATGCGTCGAACTTTGGTGTGACTCCAATAGTCATCGTTATTGCGATACCAGGACAATCTGCGAAATTGCGCGCTTTTTGTATCTGCTGCGAATTTTGATCGCTCGGGGTTGGGGCACCAACTATTTGCGAAACGGATGATGTTCCTTCTATTTTATTTATTTTGTCAACTTTAACGTAAATTTCGTTGTGAATTTAATATCGCCACTTTTAATGTGCATTAAATTTCGTGAATTTCATTGTGCATTTAGTTTCGTAAATTTTATTGTGGATTTAATTACCTGAATTTTATTGTGAATTTTTATTTCGTGAATTTTATTGTGAATTTTTATTTCACGAATTTTATTATGAATTTTTATTTCGTCAATTTTATTGTGAATTTTTATTTCACGAATTTTATTGTTAATTTTTATTTCGTGATTTTTTTATTGTGAACTTAATTTCGTGAATTTAATTGAACTTGAATTTCGTGAGCTTAATTTCACTTGAATTAATTTAATTGAATTTCTTAATTCAATTGAATGGAACTCATGTATTTTGTTATGAATTTAATTTCGTGAAATTTTATTGTAAAGTTAACTACGTGAATTTTATTTTAATTCAGCTTGAAGTTAATAACGTGAAGCTAATTTCGTCAATCTTATTGTGAAGTTAGTTTCATGAATCTGATTGTGAATTGAATTTCGTGAATCTGATTGTGAATTAAATTTTATGAATTTAATTCGAGGAATATTATTGTGAATTCAATTAAATTCTTCCAATCAGCAATTGGTAAGTGAGGCATTTAAGAAGAATTAAATATGGCCTTTGAGAATTTTAATCCGTATCACGATTGGAGACAAACTCTTTGTTTTCCTATTTTTAGTTCCTTGGTGTGCTCTTGCGACCCTTTACGACCGCTTGGATTTTTTGTCGGCCCTTGACACCGCACTACTTCCGGTTTTTCCGAGACCCCTTGAGTGTTGACCGTAGCCGATTATTTCCTAATGCACTATCGCATTTGCCCGAGGGCACAGGGAAACTGCAGAAAACCAGTGCCGATAAAGGCGGCTGGATTTTGACGAATGTCGGTCCCTTGCCATCGGAAACTCAGTTAAACCGCGGTTACCAATCTGAGTATTGGTCGTTGATTGAGAAACTCCTCGTAATTACTATCCAAACTCAAAACCCTATTTGGTTCATTCTGATTCTAATTGATATCAATTTCTACCTGTCTTTTCGGGGTCAAAGGTTCTTGCATTCAAACACAAATATTTATCAAGTGAAACTAAGCCGATGAATTTTTTTTTGTGGCCGCTGACACTCGTAGCAGCTGGTAATTAATCGAAAAAGGTCCTATTAATGAGTGAATTCAACAAAAAATCATCACGGCAAAGAGGTCGGCGCCGACCCCTTCAATTTTTTAAACATTTCTTCCTCGCCTCTTTTCCATCCTCCTAATTTTTTTTAGTCTCTCCCTCTCTCTCCATTAATTCCATTTACTCTACCAGCGCACTCGAGCGACTTTGCGCTCTCGGCCAACTTTGGTGTTCGTCCGCACTTTTTTTTTGCATCATTCTCGCTCTCTGGGGCGCGAGCTTCTCGACGGAAAAGTTTTAATAATTCCGCTCGCCACGGCGACTTAGCCTCTTTGCGCGCTGTCGTAAGCTCAAGAAATTATTGTTACCTTTGGCTTTCTCAACAATCCCCTTAATGGCGCTGGTTTGTGTTGGGTCATGAAAAATGAATTTTCGTTTGTCCGCGATTTTCGACGCTACTTACTCCTAAAAGACATTGACGTCAGAATTATTCTGCATCTTTCCAAACGATATACCGTGCTTTTTCTTTTGCAAAACTACTTTGGGACCATTTTCCAAACTTGCCAACCGCGTTTCATTTTTTCCTCGCAATCGTGCAGGATACGACCCGAGTAGAAATCCTGCTCCGGCTACGAAAAAGAACTGATCAGGCATCCTGATTTTTTTTCATGCCTCGAGCGGGATTTTTCCGTCAAGCCCTGATAATTTTTGTGACACTTTCCCTGATTTCGGTCTGATCTGGGTAAAAAATCAAAGCCTGATCAGGGTAAAAAATCAATGCGTGATCAGGGTGAGAAGTGAAGGCCTGACATGCAGTCCGAAGAGAGAAGTTCGCCGTTGCTTCGGAAACCATCATCTCATCACATTCTTCATTGCACTGTCAAAACAATATTTTATTTTAATAGGATTTAAATCAAATAGGTTTTTTACTATCATCCTATTTGTTTCAAATATATTTTTTAGAATATTCAATGGCATATTTCATAAATCCAAAATAAATAGAAGTAATTAATTTAGAGTTCTACCACAATGATTTTGTATCATGATCCGTCATTTCCTGGCCTTCTGAATGGATTTTTAAGAACACATTTCTGCATCCACATGGGATCGAACCTAAAACCTACCTACCTGTACCTACGCACGCTGCCCCTATACTATCGAGTGTTTGTAACCTTTCAGTGGCATAAGAGATCGCATGAATTCCTATAATTATTTGTTGCATCACATAAGCTATATCAATTAGTTAATATCATTCTGATAATCAGAGAGTTTTATCGAATATCATGCTATAGATTTTTCAAACATAACCTATATACATATATATATATAACTCCTCTCTCTCCACCCCTCTCTACCCTCCTCCCCTTTGATGTGTGCGTTGCAATCAAGATGGACCATTAATTCAATCAAACAGAATAATGTTTATTGCTACGAAAATTCTATTCATTTTACATGTAAAAAAATTAAATAGATAAATATAGTGGATTCAACTAAATTGTTTTTTGAAGAGAGGAAACCGAATCACAGATTTATTAGTGTTAAATAAAATATTAGGAATAATAAAAAACGTACGCCTAGATTGGACAATATGTCTCAACCTTTTGACGACGCCCTAATATATAATGTTCGTCTGGTGTTTGATAAGAGGTTAGGCGTGTAAAAGGCGCCAAACTGTATATAGGGCCAGTTACTTGATGATCGCTTGAAGCTAAACGAATCAGGCGAATTGAATCAAGCCATAAATCCCTTTGCCTGACTATCGTCTGAAACTGGCCGGACCAAACGACTGGAGGTTATTGTAAATCGGGTTGCCTGACTATCGCCTGAAACCGGCCAGTTCAGGCAAATCAAGGCACACCGTAAATACGGCCTCCGTACAACAGCGTGATCAGGTCCGGATCAAATGTCAGGCCAGCCTGATAATATTTCTACTCGGGGAGTAGGGAGAAAAGTGAGGAAGGCGAAGGAGCTTTCAGCCCAGATCCACCCCAAAGACCCCCACATTTCTGTTACCTTTCCCACCCTCACTCAGCCACCACCGCACAAGTGCCCTCTTTTCGTCGCCAGAGTTGATAATAACGAATACGTAGATCAGCTTGTGAGTTAAGACCCGACACGTTGGAAACTTTATATTTTATATTCACACCTGGGCGTGCAAGCACACCGCCAGGCTGTAAATATGGAAGTGGATGAATCTGCGAAGAGAGATAATGTAGAACTCGGATTGTGCGAAAGTTGCGGACTGGAAAAAAAGCTAATGTAAGTGAAAAGGACTAAGAGAGAGAGAGAGAGAGAGAGAGAGAGAGAGAGAGAGAGAGAGAAGCGACAAGAGGGCACGTACCCATAACTAACTGAGAAACGTTGGCAAAATCCAAAGCTCAGAGATCTCATGAATTCCAGATCCAAAGGATTAGAGATTTCCACCCTCCGCCACTCTGGCTCTTTTTTGTCGCTTCCTTTCCGCCTAGCTCATTCCTTTCTCATTCGCAAAGAGCCAGGCGGCAATGTGGCCTCGTTCGTTCGGATTACTTAGGAAAGTACGAGAAGTGCGAAAAGCAAAAACGCTTCAATATCCAGATTGTATAAATTAGGATCCGCAAGAGCCATCAGCTGATCCTCTTCCATGGATGAACCGGAATAGACATCGCCGAGTCAAAGGCACATGATGTCGCAGACGTCAAACGGTGATCAAGAATCCCATGACATTGAAAAATAATCAAAAGAGTTGGACTATATCGACCAAAAGTCTTTTCTGTTGGGTGAATGTACCTGCGTATCGTTGATTTTGAGAACCCCTGATCAATACGGTCTAGCTGTAGAGAGCTCTAAATCGAATCCAATCCTGATTGACGTGATGCAGAGACGGAACCGATGCGCGAGAGCTGGAAAATAGAGAGTCGATAGAGAGAAAGGGATAAAGAGCGAGAAAGAAATATCCTGCGGGATTATCTCTGGCGCCACCACGCACCTATCCACATGGAGAGTTCAAGATAGAACCAGAGAGAGAGAGAGAGGGAGAGAGATGTTCTGTACATATCGGCGGATGAGATGATGCTCCGAAGCTCGAACACCATTAGGTCCTGGGGAGGAGAGAGTGGCAGTGAGACAGGGAGATGAAGAAAGCCCTCGGGATTGTCTATCCGCGCAGTGAGATCACTTTGTGTGCGCAAGATCCTGCAACCGAGTTCCAATAAACACACAAGCACTCCTCGCCTCGAAATCTCCGAAACTACGAAGACTAAGAGTCCTCGGAGAATAGATGGAAAATAAAGCAGTACCGACATAGGTTTTCCATCGTTGTCCCGTGCCCTCGTGGGCTGCCATACAGTAGTGCATCATGAAAGAATGGCAACTTCCTGCAGAGTCTCTCAGGAACTGGCAAGACCGAAGTAAGTGTAAAAGTGTGGCTAAAAGTATGAGCTGACTGTTCATCCATGTCACACACGGGCTATCCGTCATTTCCGGATAGTCATACGGCTATCGTTTCAACGAGGAAAGCATTCAATTGCCGCCGCCATTCAATCGGGAATAATCGAGATGGAGAAAAATATGAACTCAGGAAGGGACAGAATTCCAATTCCATTTGAATCCAATGGCTCCGTGGAATGTTCCATCGTCAAGATTGTGGATCGTGTATAAAAAGTTCAATGATCATCGAGATGACGGAATGACATCATCGAAATCATGGAACATTCTACCTTTATACACAGAGAAAAAAAGATCACTTGGATCAATGAAATTAATCATTAACAGAGGGCGAACGGTATGCTGAGATGCCTGAAAATATTTCATTATTGCGAGTATTCGTTAATACGATGAAACAAAAAAGTCCCAAAATGACCGCACATTCAATTTTCCCAATGAATAATTATTTGGCATCGTCTAATGAGGGATTTAGTCAGCCCAAATCGGTTTTTAGTGTAAAGTACAGACATGTTCTTCAACACTGATCAATCAGAGAAGCCAGCATAGATTGACCGAGTACGCCGATCATGCGCAGCGATTGTTCATATACCAGACATGTTTGCATATCCTTGGCTTCATCCTATGGGAGCTGTCCGACATGAATTTAGCCTACGGCCAAACAAAGTTCCACTGCTAAAAGGGACTGGACTCTCCAGCATACCTCGAGTCTTATTTGGACCGTTGATGACGATGATCGTCAATAGAATGTTCAATTATCATCAAGACGACGGAACGGGATCATCAAGATCATAGAACATTCTTTTTTTGATGCACTGAGAAAAAATACTTGATTCAACTAGAACCGTTCATTCACAGGTGGCTCAGAAACTGGAATGTCCAAAATCCAGTGCGGATAAAAGTACGAGGGATAAATATAAATACACAAGGATCATTGGAATAATTAAAACTTGCCAAAAACAAAATCATACCATAATTTAAAAAACACCAATACCCCAACATCGGTAAAACCAAGAGCTGTTCAATCTCCAAAAGACCATCCAGATCACAACAAAACAGTACAACTATCGCGACAGCAATTCTCATTGCCTTCTTGACTACCATGGCAGAATCTTTAAAAAATCACATCAAATGTATTGCTCTTCATACCAAGTCATTCTTATCCGACAATGAGATATCCTCGTGGGAAATGCATTGCATGCGAGTACCTTATTTGTCCTCGTGCGGATGGTGTGGACCAGGTCTCGACTACACGCTCTCCTGGTAAGTACCACACGTAAGCTGCACGCCCACCAGCTAAAGCGAGCTACGAAACGAAGAAGAAGAAGAAGACGGATCAAAGAATGAGCAGGAGAAAAAGAAAAAGTCCGCTCGAGTGAGAGCGGATACTCTCTTGTGTCTTGTCTTTCCTCTTCTCGTGGCTTGTAAAGTGCGCACCCCCCGGAGTAGGGAAGGTGGATTGTACGCTGAATGGGATTGTTTGTGGGCAAACACGGTGGAGAAGACCATCTCGAGAGGCTTTTACCAATGTCCGGGTCACGCCGTGAACGCTATTCGCCTTCTCGTCCTTTCCACACACACATACACATGCCCTTGCCTGTCCTGTGAGTCTGTAAAAAGAGATGGAAGCTTCTCAATGCATGCCCACATATGCACTGTGTACACCCCAAGGACGAAGACGCTGGTTCCAATGGGATTCAAACTTGTGCAGGATCACTCGAAACAAGAACGAGACGATAAGTAGAATGGGAAGAAAGAGGACGTGGTGAGAAAGAAGAAACGTTGAATCAAGCTGGGTCGCGGATGAAATTATCAAGTTGCAAGTCACTCGTGTAACGCGGCTCTGATGCATTCTCCGCCTGCCGCTGGAATCGACCGCGAGAGCTCATGCTGAGAACATACTTGAGAGCATGGCAAAAAAACGTGCCAGTTTTCCTCAAAGCATACACTTCGTCCGCCATCTCGTCGCGATTCCAATGTAGTGAGAATTCGATGCCGATCGGTTGATCGACCATTTCCGACTGGCGCAGTCTGAGTGCTCCAGCACTGTCGCGCAGTATGGAGAGTCCAAACGAGCCCAAGTGGATCATCATGTAGGCTTGATCGCTGAGTACGATGGTACCAAGGAGATGATGAAACGATGAAATTCTCGGCTTTACGAGTAAATATATTCGAGAACGAGACTTGCCGGAGCTTTTATATCGAATCAGAAATATGGCGTCGTCTCGGCGCGGTCGCATATGCGGTCAGGAAGCCCCGAGTTTGGCGAGGGTCGTTTAAACTCCGCGTGTGTATACGGGAAGAATAATAATACTTTTTTTTTTGGTTCTCCACGAGGGTGGTTGTTGGCCGTGTAGAAAAGCAAATAGCGAGCGCGCCTGTCGTGTGTATGTGTATGTGTGTGGGTGTGCGTGTGTGGGAGGACACTGTTGAAGCGACGAGAGATGATCGGGCGATTCGAGGAGCTCGCGAAACGGTCCTCATGAGAGGAAGAGAGAGAGAAAGAGCAAGAGAGAGTGAAAGGACGACAAGAGGGATGCGAACGGAGACCGTGGACCATCAGAATCGTCACCAACGTACCAAGCCAGTATGGAACAGGAGGATGGTTAGTTAGGGCTTGGTGTTTACTGAGCGAGTTACCCTAACCCAACTCAGGCGGTTGGCGGAATTAAACGTTCGACGGAGGCTCGTTAACGTCATGAATATGTACCCTCCTACTCTGCTGATGGTAGCTCTGGTGTGTGCCTCGGCGCTATCCTGGCGAACACCTTCCTACATGTGTGCGTGTGTGCTCGCATCGTTCGAACGCCCCCGTGCGGCCGCTTGCGTTTCCATCGATATATATATATATATATATATATGTGTGTGTGTGTGTGTGTGTGTGTGTGTGTGTGTGTGTGTGTGTGTGTGTGTGTGTGTATGTATGTATGCATATGTATTGCAGTAATACACTTGCACAAGCTGGCTGTCCATCCGTACCAGACACGGGCATTGATAGCATTCCTCGAGAGCATAAGCAGCGTCATTTCCGGACAGTCATATGGCCATCGTTTTAACGAGGAGAGCATTCGAAACAATTCCCGCCGCTATTCAATCGGGAATAATTGAGATGGAGAAAAGGATGAACTCAGGAAGGGACGAAATTCCAATTCTCTTTGAACCCAACGGCACCGTAGAATGTGGTATCGTCTGGATTGTGCATCGTGTATAGAATGTTCAATGATAATCGACATGACGGAACAACATCATCGAGATCATGGAACATTCTACTTTCATATATAGGGCAAAAAAGACCACTTGGATCGACGGAATTGATCATTCACAGGTGGCAAACGGTATGTTGAGATGATATAAAAATATGGAATTATTGCGAGTATTTGGTAACGGGGGAACGCTGCTGCGATGGGTCGAAAAGGTTGAATTTTTGCATATTCTTAAAGGATGGATGTTCAACAATGTGTAAAATAAATTTCGAGTCCAAATTTCGAAATTTGACGGAGTTACAGTCAATTTAGTGGGGGCAGATAGCACGGACGGTTATTACTGACGGTCCCATTCTAGGCAGGGGGCCCCACTTTCGTAGTAGACGAAATACTAGGTCTTTTTCTGTTGTAACATAACTTTATTTAAATCGATTGTTGTGCAGTTTAATGTAAGTATCAATAATCAAGTTACAATTTATTTTATATCATGAAAAAAAAAACAACGAAAAATTTTAACGCATTTTTCTCGAAAGCACTTTTTTTAACCTTGCCGCAGCGAATACTCGCAGCCTAATCAATCGATAAAAAAATGCTTGGATTATTTTCGTAATCACAGTGACTACGTCTGTATGTGGCCGGTTTATTTAATTTTGATAATTACTATTTTTTAGACCCCTTGAAAAAAAAGCCTTGAAAATGATTTTTTTATGCCGCCATTTTATTTAAAATAAACAATTTTTTTAAAGGCCACGCATAACGATATTTACATTCATATAGATGATGAATTTACTCTACTTTTTTATTTTCAGATGACCCTTCACCACCATTTCGATGGGACAATGAAGAGAAACTTTTTTTACCGTCACATGGAAGCTTATAACTTTGTAAATACATTATCTATATTTAACATTAAAAATTGGTTTTGAAATAGTTGACTATTATAGTTGCTTTAGAGAGTATCCTTTACCCGATCCTTAAATGATAAGTTATACGCCTGAAACGAATTCCCAACAATTGACGGTTTTTTTCCCCATCACAGTGGGGTTCTCTCTTAATTCTATGGGATAAAAAACGCCCAAAATAACCGAATACTCAATTTTTTCCATTGAGAAATTCGTCAAATCGTCGTCAAATCGTACGTGTAAAGTATAGTGATGCGTTTCAACACCGAGCAGAGAAGACAGCAAGGATTGACTCAGTACGCCGATTGTGCGCAGCGATTGTTTATATATAAGGTGTCTCAAAATTACGTGACATTTCAATTTATCAATAAACCGTAGTATTAATTTGAAAAGTACGAATATTTTTATTTTAATATAAGGTGCAAACATCAAGGTTATGTGTGGAACACAATATCCGATAAATGGCCGCCTCGTCCCTGTTTGCCATAATTGCGGACTATGTTCATCAATGGTGCGTTCAATTGCTTCCTTGAGCTCCGGAATGGTCTGTGGATCATTGGCATACACTTTTCCTTTCAGAAAACCCCAAAGGAAAAAGTCCAATGGCGTCAAATCGCGCGATCTTGGTGGCCAATTTATATCTTTATTATTACATATTACTATATTACATATTTATGAAGTAATAATGCAGAAAATAACCATTTCTATGCGTTGCTCGATCGTGTAATTCTCCATTACTAAACCTCAATACTTCCTAATCCCAGTTGTCACAGATTAGTACTCTATGTTCGCCACAAAAAAATGGCGCCCAATGAAAAATGTCAGGTCATTTTGAGGCACCCTTTACAAGACATGTTTGCCCACACTGTCGTCGAATATCCATAAGTGAATATCCATAAGTCGAATATCCATAAGTACGAATATCGATAAGTCCGAATATCCATAAGTATGAATATCCATAAGTCGAATATCCATAAATGAGTATAGAGTAGAAGTGAGTGCCAGAAATAGCGGGAGGTAGAGATAAGTGAGTTTGTTTGAGTTTTAGTTTTAAGGCTTCCACGGCTCTTTATGTAATAAGAAGAGTATGTGGCTTCCGGATGGAGGCCGTGTTGAGGATCAGCGTTGTCCCGACGTTTCGCAAACGTTACAGTCTGCATCATCATTTGTTTGGGTTTGTTTGGGTTCTCTCTATACTCCCTTTTCCTCTACCTCCCGCCATTTCTGGCACTCATTTCTACTGTATACTCACTTATGGATATTCGTCGTATGGATAATGGCACTTATGGATATTCGACTTATGGATATGCTACCCCAATCGTTTGCCCAATGTTGTCATCATACTATGAGAGCCTGCCCGACCTGAATTTATCTTACTGCCCAACAATGTTCCGCCGCCAGAGGAGGCCTGAAGTCTCCAGCATATCTTCGAGTCCAATTCGGACCGTTGATGGTGAGTGTATCAGGAAAAACGTGACGGGAACTTTAATATGGATACTGTGGACCAGCTGACCACAGCTTCCCTTCCTCCTTGGCCCAACCCTTTGGACCAGGGGTTGTGACACTGTAACTCCTGTGCTGGTTAATATTCATCGGCTCGCGGTTACACGCGTTGTGGCTGGACCCTTCGACAAACCGCCAGCCCCCACGGTGTCCAACCTTTTACACTTTCATGAATTCACGACATAGGGAGTGTAAAAGGAAGAGAGACCGCGACCAACAGAGAGCTCCACTAAACGAAGTAGCGAAGCTCTAATCCAACGACTTAGCCGAAACTTGATCGTTTCGTCACAGGGATGCTCGATCAGTATCCAAATGTTCAGATTGAATCAAATTCCTCTTCCAATCGCTCAAAACGACTGATCAACCTGTCAGCTAAGCACATCAAATGGACCAATCAAATCATGGAACAAGACATCCTAATTTCAGCTCCCAAGTGTGTACATCCCTTTTGCACCTTTGAAAATGTTCACAGCATACTCACATGTGGTTGCAGTGACGAAATGATCGTCGGGCTCCAATTTGCTCCGTTAAAATGGATCATGACAGAGATCGATGAGCTGAGCATTATAATTACTCGTACTCAGTCAGGCACCAAGAGAGACGGTGGTTGAGAGATAGGGAGAGGAATGGGTCCTATAGTATGGATAAATGATATTGTTGGGAAGTTGGATGGCGTCTCAACGTCGCGTCCGAGCTATCGCTCGTCATTTATATAAATAAGAACCCTCTGCATGGCGTATACGCCTGTACATGGATATACATATACAAATATACACACAAAATATATAATATTAGAGAGACGAGCGATACCCTGCTACCGTCGCGAACGAGACTTTCATACGTGTCCGGGTGACTCCACACTTTGCATTATGCCCGAAGCTCGGACGTCCAGCAGGCGAACGAAAGAAAGGAGCGCTGCTGGGAATCACGCTTCAGGATTACGGGGCCATTCAGAGAGATCGCGACGGTGACTGACTCCAAGTCTCTCTCTCTCTCTCTCTCTCTCTCTCTCTCTCGCTCTCTCTCTCTCTCTGACTGAAATCTTCCTCGTATCCGTCGTCTATTTTTTCCCTCAGGCACCCGCGAGAAAAATAAATAAAAAGTCGCATCCGCGAAGTGGGAGATTGGGGGGGGGGGGCAAAAAGTGAGAAACTGACGAGCAGAAGGCACCGGTGTATCTCTAACGAGGAGCCCAGCACACGTATAAGGCTAATAAAATAATCCAACGTAGAAAAAAAAAGTTTGTCTTGGCTTCCTTGGTTTTTTTTTGTGTTCCGGCCTTTATTGTGAGGAGTCAGTCTCGATAGCAAGGGAGAATTTTTTGTTGGAATAGCCCTCTCTCTGTCTCTTTCTCTCGTGATAAACGAGGATACCAGCAGGAGACACTGAGAGGCATGAAGGAGCGTAAGCAGTCTCTTTGCGCGTTAAAAAAACCATGCCTCGTTCCCAATGGACGACATATGTGTTGTGGCCACAATGGTCGCGTAAAAGGGCGATGCGGAAAGGGAGGTGGGAATGAGATGCGTATAACGCATCGATAAGTTACACCATACAGGGATGAAGGAAGAAAGAGAGAGAGAGAGAGTGAGAGAGCAAGAGAAAGGGGGAAAGGAACGTCATCGCGTGGTTACGGTTTAACAGGTCGTCATAACACTCGTCGGCGGTCCCCACTGACAAAAGAAGGGACCTTTAAGCAAATAAACATTCCAACGAACCAGTTACTTAACGATCGCCATTCGTTCGTACGCAAGCCGGCTGTTTCCTTCCCGTTTATATATATTGACTGGTGATTTTGACGACCGTCCTCATAGTAGTCTGGTGTCCTCATACCAAACATTATATAAACCCTCTTTGAAATATCCAATAGAGATATTGATGTCATTTCCCTATGTTAAAAAAAATGTGTACCAAAAATATGAATAAAAAGTCGCTGATTATTATAAAGTTACTTTTCATTGCTCATCTAGAGTACGAAAAAGTTATTAAGAAATTTTTATTCGTAATTTTTAGATTTAAAATAGAATACGTATTGTTTTAAAAACAAATTACAAATAAAACGAAAAAAATACTCACGTGTTTTATAATTTTCATCAACAGTGAACATTAAAAAGTAACTTTACAAAAAGTGGCGTCTTTTTGTTTACATTTTTGGTTAATATTACAATTAATTTCACGAAAATAACAATTTTTCTACTAAAAAAATCTATTCGTAAAGCCGTTAACTATTGAACTATTATATTTGTTGATCATTTAATGACATGATTTTATAGAAAATGAAATTATCTGCAAAAAATATCCTATGACATTTTCTGATCAGTCGGATGGGTTCGCCGAAGAAGTGAGAAAATCTTGAAATTTACCATCAATTCAACTTTGACCTTGGAAAACTTTTGAAAAAGCAGATTTATCATAAAACGATAGGAGACCTTTTTTGTAGAGCATTCAATTCCACCCCAAAAAATCTATCTTGGGCATTGTGAAACGTTCACCCGTTGGAGAGTTATAAAATCCCAAAGTAGCGAGCGAAGTTTGTATCGTGTTATTAACATGTGAAATAGAAAATCGTCATTTCACGTCTTATTTCACTTTACTGTAACGACCGAATAGGGGAATTTGACCAAAAAGTATTCGATTTTTTTAAATCGCTCTAATAGTCAAATATACAAGGTGTCCTGTTACGAATGGACAATCCTGCAGCTGTCGATAGGTCAGATGATGTCCAATATGCTGGAATTTCAGTTTTGTAAAAGTCCCACGGTTTTCGAGATTTTGGGCTTTATGTTGATTTAAAAAAAAATCATTCGCTTTTGGTTTTTCGCATGCTATTTCTACAAATGATATGAATCGACAATAACTAAGCTACTTTTTTAATTTATCGGCACGATATGCGTTCTACATTTTTTTATACCGCAGGCCATCTATCAGTAGAAGTTCGAATTGGTTTGTATGAAAATTCTGCATAAGATCTTTTTCCATAAAGTTTCCTTAACATTTAAGGTTAAAAAGACGACTTTCCTAGATAAAACAAAATAACCAAGAGTATTTTTCGAAAAACCGGGTCACAAACGTTATCAATTGTAGAAATGGCATGCGAAAAACCAAAAGCAGATGATTTTTATCTCGAAAACCGTGGAACTTTTACTGAACTGAAATTTCAGCATATAGAAGGACATGACCTACCGACAGTTACAGGATTATCCGTTCATATTAGGACACCTTGTATATATACATACATACATATACATACATACATATATATATATATATATATATATATATATATATATATATATATATATATTTTTTTTTTTTTTTAGGGTGGCCGTTATTTGGGCTTTGGCGAAAAAAATTCGATGCCACCCCAAAAACATAATCAAGGTGTATCAAAAAAAGTCTGTGTAATGTTTGGAGGCGCTCGGAAAATTGGATCACGCGCCACCGAGCGACTGAAATTTGAAATGTAAAATACATGTATTTATCCCGCGCATCAATGATTTTCGTTTCCGAGTATAATATTCATGAGAAAAATTTGAAACTTAGTACACTTATTGTGCATGTGTATGGTAGTATGGTGTACAAAACCAAACCACCCTTATATTTATATATACACACACACACACACACACACACACACACACACACACACATACATGTGTGTATGTATGCATATATATGTGTGTGTGTGTGTGTGTGTATGTATATATAAATTTCATATTCGCTTAGCAATACCGAGGACTTAACTGACAACTGATAGCAGCGAGCCAAGCGGCGTGAAGGCTCTGGTTAGAGCGAGAGAAAAAGTATGTTGAAAAAGAAGCAAAAGCGGCAGAGAGGAAAAGAGAGACAAAATAAAAATAGTGAGTGGAGTAGCGCGGTTTTGCCTCATATCGTCTCTCATTACCGGATGCTGAAGAGCAATCCTGAAGAGGAGCTTGCTCCCGGGGATTGAAATAATACTAAACACCGGACCAACCGGTCATCATCCGTTGACCACTCTGTGCACAAAGCAGAATTTCGTTCTCCGGCAAAGGAGCTCGCCCGGGTAGGGTCGCCAGCCGAGAAAAGTGGTCGCGTTCCTGAGGGTTGAGGAAAAAAAGATTGACAGCGTGGACCGACTGGATTTTCGTCTCGATCGAAATGGAATTAAACTCGTCGCCCCTATTTGTCCAGCTTTTTCACGTGGCCCATTTGTCGTTTGAAAAAATAATTACACGGAGCAACGTGATTTTTGTCACAGGGGCGACGAAACGTTTCATTTTTATTATCGCAATCGCGAATCTCCACGCGTCAATTCGTGAAATCAAAAGTTCCGAGCATGTTCGTCGCTCTCTGAAGTACTCTCGAAGCTCCCGGGATGATGGGCGAACAATGACGAGCCGTGTCATTGTTGCTCCGAGTAGTTCTGGAGCCTTGGAGGAGTCAGCAGTCGGAGAGAGAGAGGGATAGAGAGAGAGAGAGAGAGAGAGAGAGAGAGAGAGAGAGAGAGAGAGAGAGAGAGAGAGAGAGAGAGAGAGAGAGAGAGAGAGAGAGAGAGAGAGAGACCCAACCGCGGATAGAAAGAGTCAAGACTAGTCGAGAGACTATATACACCCTCAGTTTGAACCGTTAATTAAGTCATCAGCTACCGAACGGCTACCGCCCGAGCATCTCGTTCACTCGAGCTCCCGAACATTATATCCTCGTGTGTTCCGCGCCTGCTGCTCCTCCGGTGAAAACTCTCGAACTCCGAGGCCTGTAACAGCCGCCAGACACCTCCTCGTTGCCCTGTCTATCGCCGCGGTGAAAGCGAGACAGACCATGGAGTATAATGGACGAAAAAGAGCAGACAGAGGAGAGCAAATGAAAAAAAAAAGTACGAAAAAAAAGACGAAGAAGCGAGAAGCACGTCACCGAAGAATGAAAAAGGATTGAAAATAAAACGAGATAGGTGAAATGAATGGAAAGACGACGAATTGAAAAAAAAAAGAAAATAAAAGATACGGCTGTATCTATATCTATAAATAATTTTCGTGTGTGCGCGTATATGGCTTGAAAACCGCTCAATTAATTCCGATTTATCCGAGGCATGACGCGTGAGATTTCGATTCGATTATCTCCTTTTGTCCGTTCGTGTATTATAGCCGGTAGTTGTAAGTGTACGCATATACAGGGTGACCCGAAAAGTGACGGCTGAAAGGAAAATCTGGAAGTTTAGGGAAAAACAATAGTTATACTAGGCTAAATGACGACCAATTACTTTTGAAGACTTCTAAGAGGAAAGTACATACACAAAAGAGACGAAGTAAAAACGAATGGTATAGAAAAACGCGAGAAAAAAAATTGAAGGTGTTTTTCTTTCTCAAAAACTGAAAAAGATCGTAGAACATTTAGATAAATGCTTTTTTTCTCGAAAACTAAAAAAGTTTGTAGAGCATACATCGCGATTTGGATACGTATTGATATGCATGGTTTTAGGATGGTCGATGCAAAGCCCCTTTGCGGCATAGTGTTACACCTAATTCAATTCGGATTGTGACGATTTGAAAGTGTTTTTTAATTAAACATAGTGGTTGTAAATGCGTTTCAAGGTTCCTAGGACTTCAATAACTACCAAAACTTACCTATTAAATTTTTATTTTTCACGTAGCAGGTGTCATCAATAACGAAAGTGGGACAAAACGAACTTTTTACATCATCAATCTGATTACGACTAATCTAGCAGGTAAACCATAATCAAAAAATAGGCAAAAACTTGGTTTTTGATCCACTGAATACGAACCCGAAGTCTAAACGTGAAGTGGGTATTGGCCCAACATTGGGCTAAAGAGATCACGATCATTGGCTGACGGTTGGCGTGATCACAAGCCCATAGTAGGGCCAAGGTTGGCTTCATATTGTTGGCGCAATATTCGGGCTAGTGTTGGCCCAGTGTAGGGCTGTCAAAACAGCCCAACGCTTAGCCAACAATCGATCAGATTCACAAGTTTCTGTGCTCGATGATTGCTCATCGAAAGAATGATTAGATTCACTAACATCGTTATGCACAATCACTTGTTCATGGAATGTTTCCAAATTCGTTTCACTATCTACTTGTCTTTTTGTTTCGTTGCCTCTGATCCTATCCTGCTGTAAAGAGTCTTCTATTTTTTGTCGTCGTTTTAACACTCGACGTTTCCTAATACTATCATAATAACTCAGCATTTTTTTAATACACCACAAAACTTTAGTATAAATCAATTTTATTTTTAATAAAGTGAATTTCAGATAACAGTAATTATGAGTTTTTATTATCACAGGACGTAGGAAATTTCATGCAGCGATAATACAAAAATATATAATAATAATATACGTAAAAAAGCATTCTTGTATATATTTATGGACTATACCGTTCAAAGCCAGTGTTGGGCCAGGATTGGCAATTCGTCAGTTTGCCATGCATTGGCAAGCATTGGCAAAACCACGGTCCAACGATTGGCTCAGACTCAGGGTCTGCGCTTGCCCCGACAATTGGCCGACGGTCATTAATTAGTACTGGCGCAGCGTTGGCTCTTCGATGGTGTGCCGAGCTTCAATTCGAGACTGGCAAACCCATGATCAACCGATTGGCCCATGTTCGGGGCCAACACTGGGACTCGATAGTTGGCTGAGAGTTGGTAATCGATATTTGACCCAAGGTTGGGTGTTCGTTGGTTTGCCATGCTTTAAATGAGCACTGGCAGAATCATGGCCAAATCATTGGCCCGTATAAAGAACCAACACTGGGAATTAGTGGTTGGTGCTGAATATCGTACCAAGCGTCGGCCGCATCTTAAGCGCCGGCAAATTTTTCACGGGACCTTGTTAAGAACATATCTAGCCTAGGTTACATTAGTCCAAAGTCTAAGGATTTCAAGTTATCACGATAAGTATGCGTTTTGGAAAATTTCTCAAAATTAGGGACTAACTCGTTCATCATTTTCAAAACAGACAATAGTTGGTGAGTAAAAACGTATTTGCCTCTTAGCTTAATGTTTATTCAATCGACAAACACCAATACAATCATCTGTATCCACACAACTAACTAAATGGAACGTGTTTATGAATTAAAAACTAGCCAAAAAATAAAAATACCTCTTATGTTACTGCTAATTTTTAAAAATAGCATTAACATAAGAGTGGACAGCTAATTTTGAGAAATTTTCCAAAAATCATACTCACCATGATAACTTGAAATCCGTATATTTTGGACCAAGGTAACCTAGGTTAGACATGCTTCTAACGACATAACCTATCACCCCCTTAAGGTTTTGCATCGACCTTCCTAACACTGTTTTCATTTGTAGGCTAGGTACTTATCAAATGACCCACATACATATATAAAAGAGAAAAAATAAAATCCGATACAGATGAACTCGAAAATAAATTATAAATGCTTTTTCTCGAAAACTAAAGAGATGGTAGAACATAAATCGTGATTCGGATAGGTATTGATATTAAGAGACGCGACAGCGTTTTGACACCAAGTGATGTCAAATGAAAAATGTTTACCCCACTGACGAACACGCCGCGTACTCTTTATACAATAAGATTGCATTTTATTGGTCGTTTTTGAACTTCCAATCGATGTCACACGAAAACGCGTTAGGGAATCGAAAGTCTGATGACATTTGACAAGTGTAATTAGATTTTTGCCCGTCCCTTGGTTTAGGTTATTTTTCGATCCGTGCACTCAATCCCGATATCTCATAATTTTCAACAACAAATCCACCATTTTTCTATTCAACGTGGCCAATAAATTGTCAATAATCAATTTTCTTCAAAAGGATTAAAATCATTGGCGCTCAAAAACACCGACCAGTCAATAAACAGTTGATAAACAGCAAGAAAATTATTCTCATATGTATTGTCGCAAATAGAAACAATAGGTGACCGGCTGAAACGTGCCAATAGTGGAGAGGTTATACCGATTTATCTAACCACGTATTTTGTATCGTTGAGACAATACGGGCTTCATGTATGCGGTGGTGCATTCATGAGCACGCAACGCGATCTTACCACGGCGCGTTGTGTTCTGGATAAATTATAGAAAATTCTTTAGATTACAACTGTGGCAAGCGGTACGGATGAAATATATCGAACAGATGTTGAGCATCCGATAATTAAAACTTCTCCGCACCAAAGATTTCTAGAGGGACATTTTTGGTGCCACGTGGCTGTTATCAGTGTACAAGAATCAAAAATCAATAAGTTAAATTTTGCTTAAAATTAAATAGATTCATATTAATTAATGAATTAAGTATTTAATTAATATTCAATGATGATGTAAAATCAATAAAGTTATTTTTATTCAATATAAATTATTAATTTATTATATTTACATAAAATATATAAGTATATGAATTTGTATTAAAATGTGAATTATACATGTATGATTATTCTTATAGGTAAAATTGTTTATAACCTTCTTCTTTATGTTAATAGCTTCATTATTAATTCAATTTGTTAGTAATTTATATAAGAATGTAATATTAAATATTGATCAAATTTAGTACAAATTAAAAATCTATATACCCTCAGCAAAAAAAATTAAAAGAACGGAACATTTTTGAAATTTTTTCAGTGATCTTCGAAAAGCCTTAAGGCAATACGAGCGCGTAATCTTGATTTCTATAGATTCTGTTCAAATTTTAACCAGACATTGTTCATAGCATGATGCATGTTTGAGTGAAATTTCAGAACAGTCGACTATTTAGATTGGGAGGTAATGGGTTTTAAAATTGCAACTTTTAACACTGCAGGGTCTGCATTGAAATTTAGACAGAATAATTTTCCGTAAAAAATATTTGTCCCCTATAATAAGAAGACATTTGGCAACACCGCATCGTTCCACGTATCCAATGACGTGAGTTTGCGTGGCATATATAGAATAATACTGCAACACAAATTTTTAATTAGTTATGAATGAACCAACACTTTTATTTGTTAATGAAGATAACATAAACAATAGGAAATCTTAATATTTATAATGCAAATATTTTTTCTTGGGCAAATTTTAAAATTTAGGAACACGATCGTTATTTTTTTCTCGAAATATTGAACAATATTCGAACTCTTCTGCGGTGTTGCCGTATGTCTTCTAATTATAGGGGACAAATATTTTTTACGGAAAATCATTCTGTCTGAATTTCAATGCAGACCCTGCGGTATTAAAAGTTGCAATTTCAAAACCCATTATCTCCCATTCTTAATAGTCGACTGTTGTGAAATTTCACTCAAACATGCATAATGATATGAACAATGTTTGGTTAAAATTTGAACGAAATCTATAGATATCAAGAATGCGCGCTCGTACTACCTTAACTCCGTGAAAAAATGTCGTACCGGGGGGGGGGGGACAAAAAAAAGCATTTTGAAGCTTGAAATGTTTAGTTTAAGATTCTTGTGGACGATTTTTTCTAGTATCACGCTCGGCGCTATCATAAGAAATAGCGGGAAGAAAAAAATTCAAATTTTTTTGTTTTGTCAAGCGCGTCCATAAGCTAAAAAAATGTCCTGGCTTAATCAATGCTGGGGTCATGGAGCATGGTTCTTTAGCTTCAATTTTGTTTTTACACTCTTTGTAAGGCTATTTGTTGCGAAGATAACGCCGATTGAATGAAAAATCAGCTTTTTTCTTTGATCATCGATATCTCATGAAGTGATGATCGTACAGCGAGCGGAAGGTGGGTTTTGGAAACTTGAATGAATCCTCTATAAGTGCCTTTTGGTATTTTAAAGGAATATTATTTTTTTCTAAGCTTAATATTGATTCTAAAAAGTACAAAAAAATGACTTTTTCTGCCGTCCTGAAACACCCAGCGCCACTTTGCAAATATTGCGGAAATGACCAATGTTTCTAGGTTTTTTTTTAGTTCGATACATGTCCAAAAACCCTGTAAATTTTCAAATCTATCGGTTGGACCGTTTTTTTCCCGAATTGTCAAAGTTTTGTCAAAAATTAAAGGAGCACTTTTTAGGAGAAGAAATTTAAGGAGCTTTAATTTAGGAGAAAATTAAAGGAGCATTTTTTAAACATCAGGTAATGAAGGTTAAAACGAAAAAAAAATCGATGTTTCTCTTACAATTTCGCATTGTCTACTCATCATATGTCAACAAAAAATTCAAAATTTGGGGAAAAATCTGAATTTTGAAGAAAAAGATGAACATTTTCATTTTTTTCTTCATAATTCAGTTTTTTCCAAAATTTTGAATTTTTTTCAAAATTTAAAATTCAATTCAATTTTTCAATTGAATTGAATTTTCAATTCAATTTTCAATTGAAAATTTCAAAATGAAAATTCAATTCAATATCAAAATTGAAAGATTGGGAAAATATCTGAATTTTGAAGAAAAAGATCAAAATTTTGATTTTCTTCTTCATAATTCAGTTTTTTCAAAAATTTTGAATTCTTTGTTGACATTTGATGAGTAGACAATGCGAAGTTGTAAGAAAAACATCGATTTTTTTTTCGTTTCAATCCTCATTACCTGATGATTAAAGAGCAATAAAAGTGCTCGTTCAATTTTTGACAAAACTTCGACAATTCGGGTAAAAAAATGGTCCAACCGATCGATTTGAAAATTTACAGGGTTTTTGGGCATGAATTGAGCTCAAGGCACTTATAGAGGATTCATTCAAGTTTCCAAAACCCACATTCCGCTCGCTGTACGATTATCACTTCATGAGATATCGTTGATCAAAGAAAAAAGCTGACTTTTCATTCAATCAGCGATATCGCAACAACAAATAGTCGTACAAAGAGCAAAAAAAACGAAATTGAAGCGAAAGAACCATGCTCCATGACCCCAGCGTTGATTAAGCCAGGACATTTTTCTTCAGCCCATGGACGCTTTTAAAAAAACAAAAAATTTAGAAATTTTTTTCTTCCCGCTATTTCTTATAATTGCGCCGAGCGAGATACTAAAAAAAAATTGTCCGCAAGATTCTTAAACTAAACATTTCGAGCTTCAAAATGCTTTTTTGCCCCCCCCCCCCCCCCCGCCCCCCACAAAAAGAAGTCACAAAAAAGGGTGTTCATCATGAACTATGCAATATAAAAATAATCCTACGTACTTCCACAGACAATGTATTATTCAAGATATATTCAACATTTCAAGTGAATTGGTTGAAAATTGTCTGAGTTGTGTTTCCGGCCAACTTAAAAATGCAGTTTTCAGATAAACGCTGCACAGCCGCGACTTTGAAATTAATCGCATCAAAAAAATTATTGTATGCAGTTACTGATATGTACGATAAACACCCTTTTTGTAATCTCGATTTATTTTGTAGTTTTTCTGAAACAAAAATCCCCAAAAAGCCTATTTTTTCGGCCTCTACAGTGGCCTAACCTCATAACAATAAGAATATCCGAATAATGGAATTGAATTTTTTATGCAGAAAATTCATTGTAACTTTTCGAACTGATGACCATTAACCTCGACGTATTTTTGCAGACGTCGGATGAATGATACTCTTGACCTTCGAATAATTTCTGGTGTGATACCGGCGCAGGTCATCCAACGGATAACGGATCAATCGTTTTTCGGAACCTTACCCCGCTATTATGCTACCTTCATACTAAAGTTAAAAAAAAACAGTGATGTTGTTTTTCCCTCACGTTATAAATTGAATTACATATATTTATAAAATAATTTTTTAAACGCAACTTTGGAGAATTCGTGTACGCTTCGGTTACGAGGTGATCGAAGTGTTTTGTATTTGGCTCGAGTGCGCATCGCAGTAGCCGTGATTATCGGTGGCTATGGTGATAATACCTTGAAAACAAACGCCTCGATTACGTGACATTTTACCAATTCGATGCTTATTGATAGAATACCGCCACGCGCTGCAAAAGTGAATAATAATTCGCTGGAAGATGGAAATTCCTATGCAATGATTTCGTAACCCTGAGTCTTATCGAGTCGCCGTAAATTTTCACACCGGGCGATTCTTTTCTTTGCGCCTTTTATCCGAAGCACGATTGTACCAAAGTATATTACACAAATCCAACGACACAGAAATTACGTAACATTCTGCTGAAATAAAAATTGAAAAAATGTATTTGCCTCACATCATTATTTTAACCTGAGCCGAAAAAGTTTGCATTAAGGAGGTTGCTCAGCTATCGCGAAATAGTGAGACTTTGCTGCAATTTATTGAGGATATTTGCGAACAGGTGTTCCGACTCCGTGTAAAGTTTCAAGTACTTCGTCTGCGTGGTTGTTGAGCAATTAATTATTGAAGTTAGGCTCTTATACACGGGCGACATAGCAAAATCTTCATGAGAACTGTAATACGACTGGCGCAACATAATAAAAATAGTAAGAATTGAATGGAAGTAGGCGGAAAAAAAATCGTGAGATATTTATGAATAATTTCAACGAAGAGTCCAGCGTTTTGTCTGTCTCGTTATAGAGATATTCGTGAAATAAAACAGGAAATTTCAGCTGATTCGCGTGAAACGATAAAGCGCCCTACGGCACGTGGCAACGCTGCTGACTGGTCGGCCATTTTGAATAGGCGCCAAAATTTTTAACGCACAAACTATTGCTTCCTTGCTATAAATTTCTTACCGCGATTTTATAAAGGGTATTTAAATATTTTAAATCATTCTTTACAGAAGCTGCAGTGCTCGGTTTCGACATAACCTTCAAACCAATTACGCGTCGTCCCTCGACTGCGCATTCTTTTTCCGGCTCAACTACATTTTTCCGCCGCTTTCCAGGTTGTACTTGCTCCAACCGTCGATTGTACTGTTTTTCGGTTTGCATTTTTCCCTTCCATCTTTTCATTTTCGCCGAACAAAAAAACGGAATTTGCGAAGGATTTTTGACAGCTACGCGCTCACGATGTGGCATTCTTATATCTGCGCTCAGTGATGCCAGTCACTGAGAACTAAATTGCGCGTTTGCCACCTTTCAACTCAGGTTAATAACTTATTCACAATACAAATGAACAAAAAAACGTTAATAACATTTCTAAACAGCCAGTTATATGCATTCCACATATTTATTACCTGAAATTTATTTATTTTACGTAACCGAAAATTTGGTTATTGGGGATTTTTTTTTTCAGAAAAACTACAAAATTAATAGAGATAACAAAGAGGGTTTTTATAATACATATCAGTATAATTCGTAATACATATTTTATAATACATACAATAATTTTTCTGAGGCGCTTAATTTCAAAATGACAGCGGTGCAGCGTTATTGCGATGACGTCTCCGTTTTTCCAGGGTCTACGGCCGGACAAACAGCTCCTGTATTTTTTCAATTATAATGAGCCAATGATTTTTTTTAGATTATATATAGTAACTACTATAGAGGTACGTAGGATTTTTTCGATATACTGATTTTTGGCCAAATGGCGCACTTCTAAAGCGGAAAGTGAAAAATATGCCTAAAAAATCAGATAATTTGAAGTCAGATAATTGTTAATAACAAATGAACTATGCAATATGAAAAAAATCCTACGTAGTTCCATAGGCAATGTATTTTTTAAGATATATTCAACATTTCAAGTGAATCAGCTGAAAATTGTCTGAGTTATGTTTCCGGCCAACTTAAAAAATGCAGTTTTGAGATTAACGCTGCACAGCCGTTATTTTGTAGTTTTTCTGAAAAAAAAAATCCCTAAAAAGACTATTTTTTCGACCTCTAGAGTGGCCTAAGGCCTTAAGTGGTTTGGCTCCTGTGAAAATGACGTACGCCCGTTTCAAGTAACCCAAATTGAAGAGGAAAGCCCAATAAATGGTGCAGAAATCGAAAATTGAGTGTAAGCTTATGATTACAACGATAGAACTGCTGGTAAAACTTCAAAAGCGTTTTTCTCGAAACTATGCTTTTCAAAACGGTGTACACGATTTCTCGACATCTAATTAACAGATTGACTTGAAATTCGATACACTTATTCAGTGTAGTAGTAGTTTAGTGATGACCGACATTTTTCTTCTTAATAATTTTTTTTAGTAGTTATTAATAATGATGTAAATTTTCTCGAAAAGCCGAGAAAATAATGTAACTTTTTTTTTATCATTGAACCACGATCATATGAAACTATCCAATTGTAAATTGAGAAAAAAGTTTTTTTTTGCAGGTCAACCAGGTGGCCAAAATCGAGTAAACCATTGAACCCCTCACGTTCAAAGGTCTTTCACAAAATGGCTTACAGCTTCTTGTATTATTAATATTTTTTAATTAAACTTGGTGTGCAACTTTGTCGTTTCGTCCGAATTGTTTGGCCACTCATATTGGTTTGTACATTACGTACAATTAACTATGCAAACGATTTTTTCAATCATCTTCAAATTTGTTTTCAATAACTCTGATTTGTGGGTCGTTACAGTACCTTAACACCTTAAAAGACTGCTTCGTATATTTCTACTAGTTCGTATATTATACTCGTATGTATATTCGTATATAAGTATACTTATACCGATACTAACCACAGTTTACTGGCTGGGAATATCATAATTTAGGTGTCAGGTATATTTTCATTACCTTGTCAACAAAGTAATTACATTTATATCTATCTTTACAACGGATGCTTGTTGAAAGCATCATATAGTGTTTTTAAGTTTAATTTCGCGACTTTTCGCGATCCAAGTAGTTATTGAGTACTTGACGTACATTTCGTACTTTTTATTGCGATTTTTGGTGGCTCTGGTACATAAGTTTGACAACTGCATTTCTTGACGAGAATACTTCTAGGTACTTATCTAGCTACGTCGGTAGCTTGCACCAATTGGCCATGCAGCAACGGAGGCACCTTGTTTAAATAATAATAACTTAATCGCTTTTCAATATTCTTCAATAAACGCAAACTCAAATTTTGCAAGACTATGAATCAATTGCGTGTAAAATCCAGACCTCGTAGTCTCAATACTGTCATGAAAAAAAAACAATCAACCTGTTTTTGCATTTGTTTACATATCATTTATTTTACTAATTATCTTATATTCAATAGAATATTCAAAATGAATGGTATAAGTAATGGTATTTCAGTAAGTATACTAAAAAACCCATTGTAATGCATTAAAAATACTGAAGATATTATTGGTAGGTTGAATTATTTACAAAAAAATGATTGCTCGATCGATTGGGAAATATATTATGTAGCCATTTTTTTCATGATGGTTGAAATATTTATTTATAACAATGACGTTTATTTTCATTCGCATTATAAACAAAATTAGGTACATTTTCGGTATTAAAAAAATCATATTTCGGAGAATTCGCTTACGTTCTGGTTATACGACGGCAATGTATTAGTGCATAGAGGTGGGTGCGATTATCAGTAGTTTCGACGATAGCGACTTTCGAATAAACGGCCAGACTACGTGACTTTCCACCACTTCCACTGCTCATTGTTAGAACCCGGATAAGCGACAAAGAAGTAAATAATTATTCGCACTCATATGCATTTGCCTATATAAATCTGAGCAGAGTTTGAAATTCACACACTGTCTTCTTTTCCCGTCTCGAACCATCAACTTTGGTAGCCTGCAACCAGAGCAAGTTCATCCGAAGCAAGATCTTACCGGAGTTAGTTACGAAAATACAACCATAAAAGAATCGATAAGGTAACGTTATTCTCAAATGGATTTGAAAAATATAATTACCCAGATTGAACAGAAAATATAAATTTTATAAGTCAAGTACAATTCGAGTATGATCAGTGATATGACTAGTGTGAAACGATAGGATTACCTTAAGGAGCCAGTCCACTTTGGAGCCACGAAAAAAAGGCTATTTTCGCGATTTTTTTAGGCCTTTATAAAAGATATGAATATAAAAGTTGTTGGGCTTGATGAATAAAGTCTTGAAATACATTTTTAAAAATGTTTAATTCATTTTTATTCTTTTTTAAGTACAAAAACTATAGTTTAACGAAACGCCTCAAAAATAGGTGGGCTAGGTAGATCCATCACAACTCGGCAACGGCTTGTCTGAAACGAAAAAATCAAAGTCCATTAGATTCAGTATGACACCAGCTACAAAATGACCCTCGGATATAAAGTTTTATCAAAAAATAAAAAAATGTCAGATGAAAAACGAAGAAAGTAATAAAAAAAACTCGTTTTTTCGCAGTTTTTCGCAAAAAAAAGAGTAAAAATAAAAATTTGAAAATCATCGAGGGTCATCTTGTTGCGAATCATGTTTACAATATGTGGTTCAAATTTCAAGAGAATCGGTTTATTAGTTTTTGAGATACGAAGGAGCTAGATTTCGAAAACGTTGTTTCGAGAAAAACGCGTTTGAAGTTTATACTACGAAAAACTCTTGCCTAAACGCAATCGGCAATTCCTGCACCGTACAAAATCCCTTCTGATTGCTCATCATCGTCGGTTTCTTCAAGTATTGCTTGCTTTCGATTTTTTGAAATTTTCAAAGTGGACTGGCCCCTTGAATACTTGACGTACATTTTATACTGCTTTAATTGCGATTTATTTCGCTCTTGTGCAAAAATTTGTCAATGGAATTTCTTATCGAAAATACTTTTAGGTGCACGTTTGCTGATCCACTAAATTTTTCGAAAACTTGGCCGTAATGAAGATCGTTTTGTTGTTCGTGTGCTTCGCAATTGGTGGTAAGTACATTCAAAATGAGTCTCGTGACGATAGTGTGGGAATCTTTTTGGACAAGTATTATGATTTTCTGCATAAACGACCATTCGTAAAACCATTACAAGGAGCTTCAATACCCGAACGACATTAACAAACTAATTAATAATGAAATTATTATTTCTCACAATTGATACTTATAACGTAATGGAACCATAAAAGGGGAACTAACCCCCCAACGGCAATCACAGATTTCTTTCGGTATTGGATGTTACGAGTGTCGTGTTCGTGCGAAGCAATTGTCATTGTATTTTTCTTCCGAGCTTAACGGAGACTTTGTCCTTGGAGTGCCATATTTCAGGTGTTTACATTTTATTTTTTTTAAAGGAAACGATTAAAGCTTTTTGAGTGCGGTTTTTTCTTGCTTTTATTCATGATATACAGAACGTAAAAAAAAAAAATTTTTTGAAAAAAAAAAATGGCAGCCGTCGCAGCTCCGCGAAAACAGGTCCTCAAATCGCGGGAGGTAAACGGCTGACATCACTGCCCCCTCTTTGTTGATCTGAAACACAAATTCAAAGCATATGATCAATCTGTGACCCTTTGGTCCTGGAATGACGGATGGGTTTTTCGTTTAGTACAAATTTCGGAAAATGGCGGCAATTAAAAAAAAAATCGAATTTTCGCGTTTTTTTCGCATAAAAAGATAAATAATAAATGCAAAAATGTATCTATCGAAAAAAACGATCCGTCATTCCGTGAAGACATATTTTCCGAGTATGCTCTCCAAATTTCAGATCGATATGTTAATTACAGCGGTCAGGAGAATGTCAGCCATTTTTAAAAACGTGCTTTCGAGAAAAACGCGTTTGAAGTTTTGTAATGTGTTTACACAAATGTGTTTATAATTACCGCTAATCGGCAATGCCTGGTCCATAGAGGCATCCCTCCTCTTCTTCTAGCTGCTCATGTTGAGCCGTTAACATCTCCCGCCGATTTCAAGGACAAGGTCTCCCTTAATTGTATATATTTTACAATAGTATAATTCTTCCGAGATCTCTATAACGGAGGTCTTATTTGCCGTTTTTTCGAAAGAGCATGTTCATTTCATCTCGAAAATCAAAATTAGCGGTTTTCGCCCTTGGCGTATAACCAGCACACATTCCGTATAATTTGCAAGAAATGCACCATTTTTCGATTCAATGTGATCGCAAAAATCATCCATAATCAATTTTCTTCGAAAGCATTTATAATATGGCCGCTGAAGAACACAGAACGATCAATAAGCAGTTGATAAATAGCAACAAATTATCCTCATAGGTATTGCCGTAGGAACAAAAGGTGCCCGTCTAAAACGCTCCAATGGTGGAAAGCAAATCTCAATTGAAGATGCACCTCATTTCGTTTCGTTGAGACAGGATGGTTATCACGTATGCGGTGGTTCAATCATAAGCACATGGCACGTCCTTACCGCGGCCCACTGCGTCTTGGATACATCATTCCGACGACTGTATGAGACAAAAGTCATAAGTGGTACGGATAAATACGACAGAACGGAGTCTGGATACGCGATAGAAAACATCTCTCCCCACGAAGGCTTCCTAGAGGGAAAGTCATCCTGCGACATAGCCGTTATCACGGTACGAGAACGAAAAATATTGATTCCACGCACTTTATCACTTTGATTTATGAGTCTAAATCTATATGGTCATCTGAATTTCTACTATATCGAACAACTGAATTATCAAGGGGTCTTCTCACTTTAAACGCTAAAAAGGCGGTTTTCATTATTTTTTGATAGGTTTATAGTATAGATGATCATATAAACGTTGTTACACTTAAAAAATACGATTCCGAAAAATATCAAAATTGTTTTTTATGTATTTATGTAACCTAAACAAACTTTAAACAACGTTTTTCGACGGCTTGTTGATAAAATCTTCCAAACTACTGAACCGATCCTTGTGCAAATTTCAACCACGTATTCTTTACAACTATGGCTATAGCGCATATCAAGAATGTTTAAAATTTTCATATTTAATATTTTTTTGCCAGAAACGGCGAAAAAACACGTTTTTGTCGAAAAACGTCCGCCATTTTGTTATTTTTGCATGTATCAAAAATCGTATGATATGCGTTATAGCCATTAACATGATCTATCTCCGAGATTTCATCAACAGCGCAGACCTACCATGTTTTCAGGACATTTTTTTAACTACCCCATTTTCGTCTATAAATGGTGACTTAAATAAATATTTTTTTTGTAAATGTATTCCGAAAGTGTATTTATTAAGTGTAACAACTTTTATATCAATACCTATAACATAAACCGATCAAAAAAATCATGGAAATAGCTTTCTTTTAGCGTCTAAAGTGAGAAGACCCCTCGGACCATTCAGGGGAGGCACCTGAGTGAACAGCTAGAAAAACAGGTAGACTTCAGGAATTTTTTTCGCAAAAACTAATGTTTCGATTGGATCCGGGTTTCTTTTTATTGGAAAATATGCATATTGAGGTATGTTTAGGAATTTTTAAAAATAAATCCGTTGACTGGAAGCGATTCAAAGGCGATTATCTCGAAACATAGTTTTCAAAGTCGGTGCCAGATGTATCTCGAAAACTTGTCCGATTGTGTCCAAATTTGGATACAACATTCTTCGATAGTTTTTCTCATTCGCCACGTAGGATTTTTTTGAAATTTTCATTTTTGACGGAATTTCGACCGTTTTAATTTAACGTTCGTTTTTCGTTCGCAATTTCCGACGATTGTGGATTGCATACACATTGCATAAAAAAACAATGGTACAATCAAATGAAAAACCCCTACGTGGCGAACGAGAAAAACTATCGAAGAATATTGCATCCAAATTTGTACAAAATCGGACAAGCCGTTTTTGGGATACATCTGGCACCGATTTTGAAAACTATGTTTCGAGATAATCGCGTTTAAATCGCTTCCAGTCAACGAATTTATTTTTTTTAACTCCTAAACATGTCTCAATGTACATATTTTTCAATAAAAAAAACTTGGATCCAATCGAAACATTAGTTTTTGAGATAAAACTTCCCGAAGTTTACCTGTTCTTCTCGCCGTTTACTCAGGTACCTCCGGTTAATGAACTATATGGATTCGTTTGTAGTCCCGTGACTACGCTTTAAATCAAAGTGGTTGCATAAACCTTAACCAAACCGCCTGAACATTTTACCAGTTTTTTTCCCCAATACGTTGCAGTTATTGATGCCCGTCGAATGGAACAGAATGCAAAACCGAATAGAATTGCCAAATGGAGAGCCACCGTATGGCGAGTACGTCAAATTTAATGCATTTAAATTATATTTTACGAAAAAATCGGCCGCTCATCTGCGAGAAATTAGCGTGCGAATCAGACGGCATGCCCCAACTTTCATCAATACAAACGATTCTAATCTGTTATTTTATGGAACGCTGAAAAAGCCCGCACAGATTTCCAAGGTGAGTGAGAGTTTCCCATTAAAAGCTCGAATTCACAAACGCTTCGAAAGCACAGGTCAGAGTCATTATCATTCTGCACAATGACATACGCAGCCACAAAAAATGTATACCGCCGAGAATGAAACAAGTTTCCCGGCGAGTGTTTACTCACAAGGGGAAGAGATGAATCCATTGTTGTATCTGTCGTCGATCAAGATCAAGTACCTTGAAAACAACGATAATCGCGGCTGTATAGAGTAATTGAAGAGGGAGCGGATTTCTATATCTTCCTAAACAACAGCATAATTTCGAACGTCACAAAAAGTAGCTCAATTACGGAATCCAATTTGTTTCATATGACATTTTAGATTGCCAAAAAAATGGGTCGGTTGCTCGCGGATATTTCTACAGTACGAGTTTTAAATTTCGCTTATGTTGACATCGATATCTATATCATCTTTATGATACCAAGATAATCCTTTAACGGAGACTTTGTCCTTGGAGTGCCATATTTCAGGTGTTTACATTTTATTTTTTTTAAAGGAAACGAGTAAAGCTTTTTGAGTGCGGTTTTCTTCTTGCTTTTATTCATGATATACAGAACGTTGAAAAAAAATTTTTTTGAAAAAAAAACCAAAATGGAGGCCCTTGCAGCTCCGCGAAAACAGGTCCTCAAATCGTGAGAGGTAAACGGCTGACATCACTGCCCCCTCTTTGGTGATCTGAAACACAAATTCAAAGCATATTATCAATCTGTGACCCTTTGGTCATGGAATGACGGATGGGTTTTTCGTTTAGTACAAATTTCGGAAAATGGCGGCAATTAAAAAAAAATCGAATTTTCGCGTTTTTTCGCATAAAAAGATAAATAATAAATGCAAAAATGTATCTATCGAAAAAAACGATCCGTCATCCCGTGAAGGCATATTTTCTGAGTATGCTCTCCAAATTTCAGGTCGATATGTTAATTACAGCGGTCAGGAGAATGTCAGCCATTTTTAAAAACGTGTTTTCGAGAAAAACGCGTTTAAAGTTTTGTAATGTGTTTACACAAATGTGTTTATAATTACCGCTAATCGGCGATGCCTGGTCCATAGAGGCATCCCTCCTCTTCTTCTAGCTGCTCATGTTGAGGCGCTAACATCTTCCGCCGATTTCAAGGACAAAGTCTCCCTTAAATCTCACTCCCTAAAAACTCTATTGGAACATCTTAGATTAGAATCTTCATGCCCATTATGCCTATGTTCTTGTCTAGCTATAGCTTCATAGGCCTCTCATTGCAGGTCGATCTCGGTGGACCGTTGATTTATGAAAGGAAGATCATAGGAATAGCTGTTGAGATACCGGCAAAGAAAAAAAAATCGTGCTTCTTCATCGACGTCGCAAAATTTAAAACATTTATCGAAAATGCACAACGTCCATCGGTAATTTCATGGGCACCGAAACGTGCTCGTCTTTAACTATGTTACATGGATAGGTATATGTTTTGTTTCCTCCATGTAGAAATACATTGGGTCCTGTAGAAGGTCGTATAAAGTTGATGAATCTGCGTGCGGGACGTAACTTACAATACCGACGAAAATAATGTATTACCCGGTAACGGGAGGAAAGAAAAATAAACGTGTGATTTTTAACGTTCTTCTGGGATACGAAACCACTCCATTGCCTAAACCTTTCCTCACAACGCTGGTTTTTACACACATTTTTTTGTTTGTTATTGCCACTTTCGAACGATATACATTAATCAGTCTTGGAAAGGAAAAAAACCTACTGCGATGTCCGTAGTCGAGGATTTTTTTGTTCAAGTGCGCCATTTCAAGGGCACACCCAAAATAATTCGTGAAAATAAATTCGAATGAAAAAACGTTTGCTGCAAAAGCTTGGCGGTTTCGACGGAATCAATTTATGACGGTATTAACATGTTTCCGGCGACGAACTTACTACATGCAGCTGCACAATTCGACGTCTAGAATTAG
Source organism: Ophion ellenae (assembly GCA_963210295.1). NCBI lineage: Eukaryota > Metazoa > Arthropoda > Insecta > Hymenoptera > Ichneumonidae > Ophion > Ophion ellenae. Next base: position 58,024,206 of record OY723386.1, on the reverse strand, counting down.
GACATGGTGTTTTAATTGTCTCAAAAAATTCGAAAAATAAAAAAATTGCGCAACTACAGTTCAATTCGAGAGCGCAAGCAACAAAATACTCTTGAACATGCAAATTCGTTATACGAAATTTAAATTTATTTAAATATAGACATACGCGCTCGGGCTAAAATAACAACTTTAAGAATCCGATGTCTCCGAAAATATTGCAAGTCGCCAAAAATCTTTTCAGGAACGTCTTATAGTATTTAAGGGAGAATATCAGTGTGACAGGCTGAAAAATGAGGTATTTTTTGGGATTTTTTTTTAACGGATCGATCAAATTGTTTGAAATTTTGTGTATTAATTATTGAAGTAATGAAGCATACAAGAAATTTTTATTTTATTTTTATTACATTTTATTAAGCAGAGGAGCGGTCGCAAAATGGCGTCTCAAAAAAAGACTCCCCGACGGTTGACAGCATAAGTGCCACAGCGAGCATGTGAAATCAAAAATTCAAAAAGATTATTAAATTATAATAGTATAGCTATCGCAGCATCGGAGGAAATTCGAAAATTTGGATTAGAAAAAAAATGGCGGTCATTTAAAAAAAATCGAATTTTACACAAAATATTTGCAGTAAATTGTTAATAAAAAAGTAAACAATTTAAAAAAAACTACGATGCGACGAAAGCGATAAGTTTTCTGAAGAGAATCCTTTTTGAATGAAGTCGATTGGACAATATTTGACAGGGTTATACTGTCAACCAGGTAAAAAAACATGGTTTCGAGAAAAACGCGTTTAAAGTATAGAAAGGCCCGTATAGAAGGCGCTGAGAGCGTCGACGCTTGGCGCCAATTTCAAATACTTCTAAGCCGAATATTGTTATGAAAATTCGTAGGCATATTCTTAAAGGCCAAAACTATCGATTTGAGCAAAAAAATTACCGTTCTAGGTTGAAAAAACGTTATGGGACTACCAAAATCTTTAGATATTGCGTGCATTCGAAGGGAGACACCACTGTGAAATCTTCGAATAGATGTTTTTTTGGAAACCCTTTTAAAAAATCCATTGAACCTTCACATATATAATGCATATTCATTTATAGCAAAAAAAAGTTTCAAAATGGTTTTCGAGGGGCCGGGTTGAAATTCCGAACTTTGAATAATCAGAACGCTCAAGACTCCGAAAGAATAATGCCCCGAAAGATTAAAACTTCGAAAGAATTTTACCCGAAAGACCAAAACTCCGAGAATCTGAACACCGTCAAAACAATTCAGGTATGGAAGTTTTAAAAGTTTCAAAATTTTCAATAAAACGACGAATCGTTTCAAGATTTTTTTAAATTAAGAAGTCATTTTACGTCAATTTCAAAATTTGTCTAGATAATATTGTACGTTCTACATCATTTACAATCAACTCTGTAGACTTTCGCTGGCATGATCTTGACGAACCTTGTAATTTCGGACGCGTCGGCGCATTCAAAATTCGGAATTTCAACTCGACCCCCATGGCAAGATCATGCCAGCGAAAGTCTGTACAGTTGACCGTAAATTATGTAGAACACATAACATTGTCTAGACGAATTTCAAAATTGGCGCAAAATTACTTCTTAATATAAAAAAAAATCTTGAAACAGCTGGTCGATTTATTGAAAATGTTGAAACTTTTAAAACTTCCATAGCCGGATTATTTTGACGGTGTTCAGATTTTCGAAATTTTGGTCTTACGTGTAAAATTCTTTCGGAGTTTTGATCTTTCGGGGTACTATTCCTTCGGAGTTCCGAGCATTCTGATAATTCAAATCTCGGAATTTCAACCCAGCCCTATCTTTAATTTCGGCATTTCAAAATTTGGAATTTTAAACCGTCGGAGCATTCAAAGTTCGAAATTTCAACTCCGCCCTGTTACCGATCTATTTTTTAAGGGAGTCTCCGAGCGCTGAAAAACGCCTTCGGCGCGGCGGTGTCACGCCGGTTGACGCAGTTCTCGACTCTTCTAAGCCCATGACATTTGGGAAAAAAGTTACCGCCTAAAAATAGTTTAATTTTCTACCAATAGGTGGCATTAGATTACGGGGGGAAAACCTAATCAGCTGTAACGTCTATCATTCAACTCAAACTTCGAACACGTTTTTCTCAAAACCGTGTTTTTGAAATCGGCACGCAGCCGAACTCGAACAATTTTCTTCCAATTGACTTGAAATTGTAACTGTAGCTTCTTAGATTGCTATGACCGTCAAGTACGAGCGCTTTTTTCGATTAATTAAAAATTGTGCAAAATATATCGCTTCTTATATGAAAATTATCGACGAAAAAATGAACTTTTTTTCAAAGTCGACTCTTTATTTTCATTATTCTTTTATTTGCCGCCGCACTTTACTGCAGAAACTACTATCATTAACGAAAATGTTTCACTCTTAGTGCCAGGATTAAATTAACCCAGTAGTATTATCGCATTTCGTACTCCTTTGTCAAATACATTTTTTTACGTATATACCTAATAAAGCCTAAAAGTTCATTTGACCGGGTATTTTGCTCCTCTTTAAAAAAAAATCCAAAGAAAACTGTCGAAAATCGGCAGTTACAGTGGTGATCGCCCTTAAGTTGCCCAGCGTGACTGTGACTAACGTTGTTGTCACACGAGCCACGAACGATATCCGTATTGTAACAAAAAATAATTCTTGGAAACTAAATTAGCGAATGCGTGTGTGAAGTCTTCGCTCTGAAGGAAAACGTCCAATCGTAGAACGGACGAATGTAACAATCACAAAATTCGTGGCCATTACCATTTATTATTAAACAAACAACCTATAGTGTGATTCCGGGACGAAGGAACATCAACGTGTTATTTTGAGCGTTTTATTTTGTCATCGAGAAGAGAAGAATTCGAGATTTCCAGAGCAACGCCATTTCATCGATGAATGATTGGTTTTTTTAGTCGAGTAATGTCATTTGTAGTGCATTAATACGTAAAGGTAAGTGCACCGGAATCGACCTAATTTTAAAAAGTCCCTTTATTTTCTGATGATGACAAAAATTTGATAACCGTCGGATGATAATAGTGTTCCTATACTAGTAAATAGACTGGATAAACTAATGAAATAAAGTAATAATACCGGATATATCGTCGGTGGGTCAATCGATTCCAAAATAAAGCTAATTTCTTGAATACTCTCCAAAAATCTTTTGCAATGATTTTTTTATTCTCAGGAACTTTGCAAAATGTACACTATTTTTCCACCGTTCGACTAAATGAAAAAACAATGATGTTTGCTTTCATGTGCATTATGAATTAAATTATGTGAGGCACTAAGTGTTGCCACCTTGAATATCTCTGTTATTATCGACGTCACACAAAAATGTTTCAAACAAAAGTTGTACCGTACGAAAGGGGTCGTCAAATGCGACCATTTTTTTTTTATCTCAGTGGAGGCGCTGTCGCACAGTAAAGGTGTCCTCCACTTTTTGAAATGGGACGGTACATTTTTTCCCCGACTATCTTGTAGAGCATTGAAAACTGCATAAAAAACATTTAGGGGGCAAAGTCGTTCAAGGTCGTTTAAGATAAAAAAGTGACATGAACGTTATTTTTATGTGAAATTATCTTAATTCACAGTAGATGTTCAAAGTGATTGCCATTGGAATCAATGCAGTATTGCAATCTCCTCATGACGAATTTCTTATCACTTCGGCACTTATCACCGAAGTCTTGCCATTGTCTTGTATGTAAACAATGGCACCAAACCTACAATGTACACGGAACATTGTACAATGTTTCGCCCAAACAAACCCAAGATAACGATAGTAAGAATGGTGAGACTGGTATTAATGAATCAAGCGAATGTAAATGATGTATTCTCTTGAAGAGCAAACTGATACGCTTCTAATTGACGGAGAAAGTCAGAAAAATGCAGTGAGAGCTAGAGACTCATACGCGAAAAGATTTCCTGAACGATCTCATCCTACACGCCGTACATTCCAAATTTTGTACACTAAACTGAGGACAACTGGATCTTCAACCCGTCGGGAAAGTAACCGACAAAAGCGCGTTACTAACGAAGACACATAAATTGATGTTCTTGCCGCCGTTCATCGAGACCCTTGTGCGAGTTCTCGTCAAATTGCGAGGGAATCTGGCGCAAGCCAAAGAAGTATTCTACGTGTTCTACATCGTCATAAATATCATCCTTACCACATCAGTCTCCACCAGGAATTAACTGGTACGGATTTCATGAATCGCACTGAATTCTGCCGATGGGCTCAACGCCAGATTCAGAGAGATGACTCATTTATTAATCGGATTTTATTTACTGATGAGGCAACATTTACGAATCATGGAAATATTAACTTGCACAACATGCATTTGTGCTCAACTGAAAATCCGCATTGGCTGCGGCAAGTTGCACACCAAAGACCGTGGTCGGTTAATGTATGGTGTGGGATCATTGGGGATAGAATCATAGGCCCTTATTTCATCGAAGGGAATCTTAATGGTAGGAAGTACACCACATTTCTTCAAGAAACATGAGGTCCGTTATGGGAAGAAATACCTTTAGAAACAAGAAACAGAATGTGGTATCAACACGATGGGTGCCCAGCACATTTTTCGCTGATAGCTAGAAATGAATTGCAAAAGAGATTTCCAAATCGTTGGATTGGACGCGGAGGAGCTTTATCGTGGCCGGCTCGCTCGCCAGACTTGACGCCTCTTCTTGTGGGGATACTTGAAAGATCTTGTTTATAAAGAACGTTCAACTACGCCGGATGATATGCGTGAGAGAATTTTTCGAGCCTGTGATTCGATAAGTGCCGAAGTGATAAGAAATTCTACACAATCCAGAGGAGATTGCAATACTGCATTTATTTTAATGGCAATCACTTTGAACATCTACTGTGAATAAAGGTAATATCACATAAAAATCAAGTTGATGTCACTTTTTTACCTTAAATGACCTTGAACGACTTTGACCCTTAAATATTTTTTATGCAGTTTCCGATGCTCTACAAGATAGTTGAAAAAAATGAACCGTCCCATTGAAAAAAGTGGTGGTGACCTTTACTGTGCGACAGCGCCTCCACCGATATAAAAAAAATGGTCGCATTTGATGACCCCTTTTGTACGGTACAACTTTTGTTTCAAACGATTTTTTGTGACGTTGATAATTACAGAGATATTCAAGGTGGCATCGGTTAGTGCCTCACCCCGTATATATATATATATATATATATATATATATATATATATATATATATATATATATTTTAAACGATACTTTGGAGAATTCGCGTATACTTCGGTTACGCGATGATCGAAGTTGTATTTGTTATATTTATGCGAGAATTGATGAATCAGTGAAACATTTCACGTGAAATCGATGAAAACTGGCCGATTTATGCGTCCTCCCGAATTCGAAAATGCTGTTCCAAGAAAAAAGCGTTTGAGGGTGATACTTTTAGTTTTAGTTGATACTTTCAAGAATATCATTATCATTTATATCATTTATATCAATATCATTTTATCTTGCAAAAATCGATAGTTAAATCTTTAAACCCGTTTTTCTCGAAATTAGATTTTTCAAATTTGCTGACATTGTAACTCACAGAGCATATATCCGATTGACTCAAATTTGAACTGAGTACTCTTGAATATATTTACTCGACAATGACGTAGGATATTTTTGATTGGATGAAAATTGACGATTTGGCATTGAAAAAAACGACCATTTTATAGGCAAGAAAACAGACTTTTTTTCATAACTACGCTATTTTGTTAGATTTTGATATTTTTCAAAAATCCTACGTCATTGTACAGGAAATGCCTTCCAGTATAACGACATGCTTTCCCTTTTTCGTTTTCTGCTACTCAATCGGCCGGAATCATGTCAGCAGTGGAGGAACATTTTTTTGGCGCCTCCGAAGGCAGCGCATAAGTCGCGTGGATCTCACTATTTTTCTACGAAAAAATTATGTAAAACAAGTCAAATATAGCCAAATATATTCTTAATTTCCCGAAACATTCAATTCAGTACTTTTCTTCAAAAAAATTCCCGAAAATAACCCAAACTGATTTAGGAGCTATTCTCAACACGGTGGAATCGAAGCTCTCATTTAAAGTCTATGTGTATACGCACGGAGTCATTTTGATAGTAGGCCTTCAGTTGTTAGGGCGTTGTATTTTTCTCATTTTGTACAACGGTTGGACTACACCACTCCAAATTGCTACTTTCGCCGCCTAGGCTGTTTCGTGCGTTTTGAAGGAGCTTCGGAAAATGAGGTCTAAAGATTTGAATAAAAAAAAATTCGAGCATTCATTCTCTTGTATATCATTCATGTGATATTTATTTATCATATGAGTCAACAACGAAACTGGCACATTTTTTTTTCTACTCGGATACCCAGGCTCAGTCTCGCAAAATCGTTCGGAATGATATTTCAATCTCAGGAAATTTGTAATATATACGCTATGGTTCCACTTCTGTATTAATTTCTTCTTAAAGTGATGTTGCCTTTCATTCGCGTTATAAATTTATTTACGTACATTTTTTTAATAAAACAAAACGCAACATTGGAGAACTCGCGCATGCTTCGATTACGAGGTGATCGAAGTGTTTGTAGTTGGGTGGAGAGCGCATAGAAGTGACATTTGATAATCGAGCAGCGATTATCAGTCCGAGCCGTGACGATAATACGTTTTAAACAAACGCCTCGGTTACGTGACATTTCACCAATTCTATGCTTATTGTTAGAATACCGCCACGCGCGGCAAAAGTGAATAATAATTCGCTGAAAGATTGAAATTCCTATGCAATCAATTCGCAACCTTGAGTTTATTCGAGTCGTAGCAAAGTTTCACATCAAGCGATTCGTTTCTTCGCGCCTTTTGTCCGAAGCACGGTTGTACCAGAGTTGATAACACAGATGCAACGATACAGAAATTAGGTAACATTCTTCTCAAATAAAAAATTGAACAACGTTAATGCCCACATAATTATTTAGACCTGAGCCGAATAAGTTTTCATTGAGGGGTTGGACTGATGTGGAAATGACGAACACTCATACGCCGCTTGAGACACCGCAAATTGATGATAACTGCCCAACGTATAGTACAGGAATCGCGGAATGAAGGGGAACTTATGATTGTAACGATAGAACTGTCGGTGAAACTTTCGAAGCGTTTCTCTCAAACTATGTTTTTCAAAACGATGTGCCCGATTTCTCGATATCTGATGAACGGATTGACTTGAAATTTGGTACACTTATTAAATGTAGTAGGGGTGGTTAATGTACGCCGACGTTTTTTCCTCTTAACAATTTTTTTAGCTATTATCAATAACGATCACATTTTCCCTCGAAAAATCGAGAAAAAAAATCATATCTTTTTTTCTTATGCTTGAAACACACTAATATAAAAAAGCTCGATCGAGTCTTAGCCAATTTCATCGATACTGAGAAAAAACAGGGTTATTTTAGATCAACCGGTGGCCAAAATCAAGTACACCGTTGAGCCCCTCACGTTGAAAGGTTCTTTACGAGATTTTTAATAACTCATCTTATTATTAATATTTTTTAACGAAATTTGGTGCACAACTTTGTCGTTTCGTATACACCGTTTGGACATTTATTTGTATGTACATTACACACAAATAAATGTCTAAACGGTTTTTTAATCATCTTACTTAACTCTTCAAAATTGTTTTTTTTTTTAATAACTCTGATTTCCGGTCCGTCACAGTAGCTTAACCCCTTCAAAGACTGCAGTTCGTGTATTATATTCGAGGGGCAGTCGAACAAATCCGGACTTGTCCACACTATGTACAAAAAGAATACTTTTAAAAAACGTTTGTGCCTAAAAACTTCATTTTCACTCGAAAAGGCAGTTTTTAACAAATTTTGAGTTGTCTAGCGCCGGGTCCAATTGAAAATATTTCGGAAGCTAATAAAGGTGTGCTTGAAGAACACGAACAAAAAAGTTTACCTAGTCCGATTTTGCATAAGTCCGATTTTGTTCGCCTGCTCCTCACTTGTATATATACTTATGTAGAAATTGTATACAAGTCCCGTATTATATACAAACTGTATATTCGCCCATTCGTATACTTATACGATACTAACTACCGTTTACTCGCTGGGCCATCTTAATGTAGCTGAGGAGGCTTTATTTTGATTGCCTTGCTAACAGGCTAATCATCTATATATCTACCTTTGCCACGGGTGCTTATTGTAAACGCCATAACGGTTTCCCTCAGTGTAAATGACCAATTCCAAAGCTCAGTTGATTCAACTTATGTCAGTACATGTTACGTTTCCGTAAATTAAGTTTTCAAGCTGATTGTCGTGAACTCATCGTTTCGAAAAATTATTCAATAGTTGCCGTACATTTCGGCCTTTTTTTTAATGCAATTATCATTCGCACAGGAAAAATTGATTGTTTGAAAATGTCACACTGTGACGATTCCTTTAATATTTGACCCGCGGTATTTTAAATATTTGCATTAATGTCTGCATCTTTCAATCAATATCTTCATGGCAATTATTATCATAGAAACATTTGTTTTGTCACTACTCGATATTAGAACAAGAGGCCGTGGAGAGCGATTTTGAAAAAAAAAATCTTGCAAGTATGGTGGTTTCGTAATAAAGATCTCAATTGACGATTTTTTTAAAGAGAATACTCGTTTGATCTCGAAAATAAAAGTTCGCGATTATGGAAATTGGCGTATGGGCGCAGACGAATGGGAACCATGGCCTCAAGCATCAAGACTTTTTCGAAAAAAGTAGACCATACTCCGTATAATTAGCAACGAATCCACTATTTTTCCATTCAATGTGACCACTAAAATTGTCAATAATCATTTTCCTTCGAAAGCGGTAGAAATATTGCCCCTCAAAAACACCAACCAGTCAATAAAAAGTTGATAAACAGCGACAAATTATTTTCACGTGAATTGTTTTAGAAACATTAGGTGCCCGCCTGAAACGTGCCAATGGTCGAGAGGAAATCCCGATTTATCTGGCCTCGAACTTCGTATCGTTGAGACGATACGGGCTTCATATATGCGATGGTGCATTCATAAGCACGCGACGCGTTCTTACCACGACGCGTTGTATTCTGAATAAATTTTAAAAAATTCTTCCGACCACAGCCTTGGTAATCAGCACGGATAAAGGATATCGAACAGATATTGAGCACTCGATAATTAAAACTTCTCCACACCAATAGTAGTCTTGCTGTCGCTGAAAAACCCCGTAATCAAAGAAAATTAGAAGAAGGCTATTTTTTGACAGGTAATTGTGTAGGTGCCGCGGCTGCTGAATCCAAGTTTGCCTAAAAATCAAGGTGCAGAGTTTCGTTTAGGGGTGAAGCGGAATGGCGGTGGATTGATGCCAAACTACAACCCCTACGAGGTCGGCGCCGTGAGACAAAATGTTCAGAAACATCCGGGCTTTAGTTTTGTCCACAGCGCCGGAGTCGTGGATGGTCATTTTGAAAGGGAAAAAGCGGAGTGAAATTTCGAAAAATCAGTTTTCATTTAATAACTCTTTAGGAAAAATTCGTACACTTTTTTTTTCAAATGAGACCAATGTAGCCCTTAAACAGACACATCGATCGAATATTTGATCATCACTCTCCGATAATTTCATCAAGCCCAAAAAATTGTTCAAATACCAAAATAATATTGTTTATTGAATAAGTCAAAAACAATCGATTTTTCGGGTATGGTATAAATGTACGAAATGTAGAGAATAATTTTTTCTATATTTTCGTTTCTATGGACGACCCTTGAATTTTTATTTTCCACCCCCTCTCGGGGGTTGAATATTCGAAATTAAAATTCTGACAAAACTATTGGTCGCACAAATTCGCCGCCGTGGAACAATTTTTAGCTTAAACCCTCAGCTACATTTTTGTCCATAGCGGCAAAATCGTTTCTCCTTGTTTGCGGTGAGTAGTTTGCCCAGAATTTTATTTGGGGGCGCAGATATTATCGTAGAGGGATGATCATTTACTCGATCGACGCGTCATTTCAAGGGCTACAACGTTTCCATTTGAACAAAAATTGTATGAATTTGTCCTAAAGAGTTATCGAATTAAAACTCATCTTTCAAAATTTCACCCCACTTTTTCACCTCCTAAATCAACTTCTACAACTTCGGCGCTGTGGACAAAAATAAAGCCCGGACTTTCCTGAACATTTTGTCTCCCGTCGGCGATCTCGTAGGGGTCGTAGTTTGGCGATTAATCCACCCCACCCCCCCTGTATACCCTAAAAAACCCTTACACCCCGATTTGTGGGCATACGTGGATTTAGCACCTGCGGCACCTACAAGATCCCTGTCAAAAAACTGGCATTCACCTAATTTTTTCCGATTACAATATACAGCACGACTGTACTACAAGGATTCCTAGAGAGAAATTTCAGGTGACGCTGGAGCCATTCTGGTGAGGCATGTTGAATTTGAGACGCTTTGTGGCACGCAGTATAGCTGACGCAAATTTTATTTTAGAATAAAATAAAAAAATTTCTATCAATTTACACAAGTATAGCTAGAGAAATACGTAGAGGATTGTGAAAATAATAATTTTTGTGTAATTGGGGAGCATTAAACCAAAAACTTGATTTTCGACAGAAAAAAAGGACTATCATTTCGCAAATTACTAATGTTATAACTAACTCATAGAAAGTCCCGTACGTATTTCGCGTTGGAATATTATTTTAAACGTGTACTCAAAATTTGCAGTGAAAATAATAAAAAAATTTGGTGTCATGCGGCGTGCCGTTTTGAAAAATTGTGTTTCGAGATAAACCAGCGTAACGCAGAGTTTCTTCTCCGTTCCCTGGTAGATTATGGACAAAATATTTTCGATGAAACTTTTCGAGGAGAATAAGCCACTGTCCGGGCTGAATCTCCGTCGTCTGATGACATCAGCACCGTACCCCTACCTTCGTAAGGCGAGCGGTGGACAAAGTGTATATGAAACGTGGTCGAGGTATTTGTTTAAATTTATTAAAACGGACGGTAAGATGTCACAACCTTTCCACAGGGCAAGTCGTTAGCAACTCGGAAAGCCTAAAGTTGAATTGTTGTAAAAAATTATTGAAAACTTTCTATTTTGGGAAAGTCAGCATTTAATTTCAAATTCGTTCAGGTCAAAATGACGCAGTGTGTCAAGGAAGGAGAACACCACCGTCACTGCCCATTTTCGACCGTTTTTTTAGATTAAAAAAAAACAGAAACCAATAAAATACATGTTCAAAAGAACTTTTAGGCTTTATCAGGTATATATTGAAGTATGTAAAAAGAGTTTATTTGTCAAAAGAATAAAAAATCGCGGTGTACGAGTTGCTATAGCACTACTGGTTTTCAGTCAACCCGCTCCATAGTGTTGAAGTTTGCATCGTTGGAACGCAACGAAAGCTCTTGCTTACATTTTATTTTTTATATTTTTATTGTTATAGAAAATCTTTTTTTTAAGATTTATATTGTAGATCGCTAAATAAACATCTAAAAAAATAGTTAGAAGATTTTTGTGAGCAAGATTTGCAAAAATAAATTAAAGGAATTCACGAATATTAATTTTCGTTGCGTTCCAACGATACAAACTTCAACCTCATACTCTCTCCGCGGAACGCAGTAGAACTATCGTAAATTTAATCCTGGAACTAAGAGCGAAATATTTTTGTTAATTATGTTAGTTTTAGAAGTCAAGTACGGGGAGAAATTTCAAAATAATCATAAAAAAATCGTAACGAGTTTGAAAAAAAGTTCGTGTTTTCGACCATAATTTTTATATACTACTCCAAATAATTAAAGGAACAGAAAATTTCTTCATTTTTGGAGTGTTTTTTGAAGCGCTGTATTTATGTGAAAAATGGTCGCATCGAGATAAAAAAACCTTCGAAGCTTCAAGTTTCTAGTTTCGCGATTTTTTTGCAATTTTTTTTGTGAGCTGCGGTTTTCTCTCTATCATAAGAATAGCGGAGGAAAAAAATTGCCAATTTTTTTTTTTTTTTTCAAGGTTTCAGGGGCTAGTTAATTTTTATCCACGTAACTCAATGTATAGGTCCGTTAGCTTGTTGATTCAGCTTTAATTTGGATTTTTGTCTCTCTACGTCAATTTTTTGCTGAGATATCCTACTTTAAATGAAAAAAGATCCTTTTGTCTTTGTTCATCGATTTCTCAGCAACTAATGATTGCAACGGAAATTAAAGGGCAACTTTGAAAACTTGAATAAATTTCCTACCACCCCCTTTCGTTGACCTTTCAGAAAAACATTTTTTCACCCTTAACATTAATTTGAAAAAAGGACAAAAAGTGACTTTTTATAGTTTGTCAATAAATCTACTATTACCTTACAAATATTGATGGAAACACTAATGTTGCCGCGTTTTTTTTTTTTTCAAGCGTAATATAGCCCCCTCTTAATTTTCAAATTGATCCATCGAACCGTTTTTCCGGACTCATTGATCAATGTTTTACAGAACAATCAAAGGCACAAGTGTATTGTTTCTAAACACCGTGTAATCATCATCAAAATGGAAAGACCAATTTTCTTCGACTCTTTTGACAAATTTGCACTAGTAAGAAAAAAAAATTCAAAAAATCTCAATTTTTAAAAAATATTGCTTTTAACTTTGTAAAACATTTCAGCAAACAATACTGACTCATTTTTTACCCGATTCGGCCTTTGCGCACTATAATTTCACTCATGTTTAATAGCATTAATTAAAAGTTGATAACCCCAAACTGTATTCAATAGTCGATCTGAGAACATTTATGCGATTAACTCTTGATATTTTTTACGAAGGTTATTAGGGTTCCAGAAAACAGTTTTTTTTTCAAACTAGGCATGAACAAAAATTGAAAAAAGTTAAAGTTTACAAAAACTTTAGACTAATTTTTTTACCAAAACGTAGAAAAAAATTACCAAAAAAAGAGTCGTTTAAAAAAATGTTAATTGGTTTCTTCTTTGACAAAAGATCAGTTTTAAAAGAAAGTTTTTTTTGTAACCCTAATAACCTTCGCAGAAAATATCGAGAATTCATCTCATACAAGTTCTCAGATCGACTAGTGAATACAACTTGGGTGTATCAACGTTTAATTAATGCAATTAAAGATAAGTGGCATTATGGTGCGCAAAGGTCGCATTGTCTAAAAATGAGTCAGTATTGTTTCCTAAAATGTTTGACAAATTTGAAGAAAAAAAAATTGAAATTTTTCGAATTTTTTTTTCTTTACCTTAACAATCGGGCAACGCTATTCTTTCCATCAATACTTAAAGTATTATACATTTACTATAATATATAAAGTAGTAGTACATTTACTGAAAAACCATAAAAAGTCATTTTTTGTCTTTTTTCAAATTAATATTAATGGTGAAAAAATGTTTTTTTTTTTTCTAAAAAATCAACGAAAGGGTCGGGTAGGAAATGTATTTAAGTTTTCAAAGCTTCCCGTGCAATCATTGGTTTCCGAGAAAACGGTGATCGAAGACAAAAGGATCTTTTACATTCAAAGTCGGATATCTTAGCAAAAAATTGACGTAGAGAGACAAAAAAAAACCAAATTGAAACTGAATAAACAAGCTAACTGACCTATATATGTATTTAACTGAAATAACATTCTCGAGTGCGTGGACCCTTGAAAAAAAAAACCCCAAAAATTTGGAAACAAATTTTCTCTCGCTATTTTTTATTATTGCGCGATTACAGTAGCTCAAAAATTTGTTTTGACGACAGATCTCGCAACTAGAAACTTGAAGCTTCATGATGCTTTTTTTCATCTCGATGCGACCATTTTTCACATTGATACAGCGCTTCAAAAAACACTTTGAAAAATTGAAGAAATTGGATTAGTCGATTGGACGAAAATTGTTCGAGTTCTGCTGCGTCCCGATTTCGAAAGCGTGGTTTGGAGAAAAAAACCTGTGTGAAGTCAACGGTTAAACGACAGAGCTGAAGAACTTTTGTTTCTATAATCTAATCCCACCTTTTGGTCGAAAATAAAACTATTTTTAGTCGGTGAATTTCTCCCCATAGATAATAGGCGTACAAGAGTTGAGAATTGCGACTACCGGCATGGCATCGCCGAAGACGCGTTTCAGCGCCGGAGACCCTATAAAAATAGCTCGAAAACCACGTTAAAACTGTTTTTTTTTCGGCTATAAACAAATTTTCATCATATTTTTGGAGGTTATAAGGATTTTTTAAATGTTTAAAAAAAAATGTTATTTCGAAAGTTTTCCACTGGTGTCCTCCTTTAAACATATCGCGATCGTAAAACTTCACCGCTCTTCTGTAGGGCGAGACTCCTGCGATCGTCATTGCTAGAAAATTCGATCCTTGGAGGAACTTGCCGAAGATAAATCCCGACAGAGAGAAAAAATTCTAAATGTATTTATTTTAGCAATAATTATAAAATTCCACCACTCTTTCGCAAAGTGAGACTCGGTCGATCGCGTTCGCTCGCTCGCGAATTTGGTCGGCCGCAGCCAACCTGCCGAAGATAAGCCATGGCAGAGAAAAAAATGGCATACGCAATTGTTTAAACAAAGATCATTGTAACATTTTTTAAGTTTCCAAGGTTTTTTTAAAAGTGCTTCCAACAAACCGATTTTTCGAAAATTTTACACCGATGATCTCTAAACAATTCGCGATAGTAAAATTTTACCACTCTTCTGTAGAGCGAGACTTCTCCGATCGTCATTGCGAGAAAATTCGATCTTTGGAGAAATCTGCCGAAGATGAACTCCGGCAGAGAGAAAAAATGCTAATCGAATTTTTTTTAGCATAATTAGTAATAATTTAGTAATAATAAAATTTTACCACTCTTTCGTAGAGTGAGACCCGGTCGATCTCGTTCGCTCGCGAATTTGATCAGCCGCAGACAACCTGCCGAAGATAAGCCATGGCAGAGAAAAAAAAGCCGATCGCAATTGTTTAAACAAAGAGCATTGTAAAATTTTACAACTCTTTTATAGAGTGAGTCTCGAGCGATCTCGCTCGTGACTCGAGATTTTAGCGGAGATCGAATTCGTCGTCGATGAGCGACATCGAGATGCCAAATAGTCTTCAAGCTTATTTGTTTAAATTACTCAAAAAAGAATGGGAAATGCTACCACCCTTCCAGCATACGAGTCTCTAGCAAACCCCGTTTGCTAGAAAATTCAACCATAAAGAAATTTCCACCGATGACCGCCGTCGACAAAGAAAATCGATTCGAGGGCAATTGTTTAAACAATGCGCGATCGCAAAATTTCACCGCTCTTCCGTAGAACGAGGCTAGCGATCTTGATTGTTCGAGAAGCTGACCAGAAAAAATGCTGTCAAATATGAACCCGGCAGAGATAAAATTCTGAACGCATTGGTTTAAATAATGAGCATTGTAAAATTTTACCACTCTTTTGTAGAGTGAGTTTCGAGCAATTTCGGTCGAAATTTTGGCAGGGATCGATATCGTTAATGATAAGCAGCATCGATGTTACAAATTGTGCTCGAGCTTATTTGTTTAAATGAATTAAAAAAGTATGGGAAAATGCCTGAGGCTTTTAGTTGTGGCCGTCGTCGAAAAAAATCGATTCGATGGCTGCATATACAATGTAAAATGCAACAAAGTTTCACCGCTCTCCTGCCGAGCGAGCGCATGCTTCCAATACAAGCGTACCATGGTCGCTACGCATAGTTGTGTGAATTGTGTGATACACACATAGATGTAAGGTGCTTGCGTACGACCGCGAACGGCGCGCGAGAATGGATTCGTTCTTTTTGCACGCGGTCGGTGTAGCAAACACACACACACACACACGCGCCAGCGATCGCCGTCTATTTGGCTTCGACGCTTCGTCTCAGTGCGAAGCATCGAGGCCGAATTCGCGATCGCTGCGCTGTCCGTCGGTAGCGACTCGTAGCTAAAAACTACGAAATCTGCGCTACCGACGTAACGAGAGGCCGCGTCGAAATTTTCTGGCGTGTGGCACATGGCCTTAAATGAGCACTGGCAGAATCATGGCCAAATCATTGGCCCGTATAAAGAACAAACACTGGGAATTAGTGGTTGGTGGTGAATATCGTACCAAGCGTCGGCCGCATCTTAAGCGCCGGCAAATTTTTCACGCGACCTTGTTAAGAACATATCTAGCCTAGGTTACATTAGTCTAAAGTCTAACGATTTCAAGTTATCACGATAAATATGCTTTTTGGAAAATTTCTTAAAATTAGGGACTAACTCGTTCATAATTTTCAAAACAGACAATAGTTGGCAAGTAAAAACTTATTTGCCTCTTAGCTTAATGTTCATTCAATCGACAAACAACAATACAATCATCTGTATCCACACAACTAACTAAATGGAACGTGTTTAATCATTGAAAACTTGCCAGAAAATAAAAATACCTCTTATGTTAATGCTATTTTTTAAAAATAGCATTAACATAAGAGTGGACTGTTAATTTGAGAAATTTTCCAAAAATCATACTCACCATGATAACTCGAAATCCTTATATTTTGGACCAAGGTAACCTAGGTTAGACATGTTTCTAACGACATAACCGATCACCCCCTTAAGGTTTTGCATCGACCTTTCTAACACCCTGTATCAAATATACTCATGAAATTGATTTTAAAAAAATACCCACACTAGTCTAAACGATTTCCAATTGCTTTTGAAAATTTCAAAAGGAAAGTACTTATATAAAAGAGAAAAAATAAAATCCGATACAGATGAACTCGAAAATAAATTATAAATGCTTTTTCTCGAAAACTAAAAAGATGGTAGAACATAAATCGTGATTCGGATAGGTATTGATATTAAGAGACGCGACAGCGTTTTGACACCAAGTGATGTCAAATGAAAAATGTTTACCCCACTGACGAACACGCCACGTACTCTTAATACAATAAGATTGCATTTTATTGGTCGTTTTTGAACTTCCAATCGATGTCACACGAAAACGCGTTAGGGAATCGAAAGTCTGATGACATTTGACAAGTGTAATTAGATGTTTGCCCGTCCCTTGGTTTAGGTTATTTTTCGATCCGTGCACTCAATCCCGATATCTCATAATTTTCAACAACAAATCCACCATTTTTCTATTCAACGTGGCCAATAAATTGTCAATAATCAATTTTCTTCAAAAGGATTAAAATCATTGGCGCTCAAAAACACGGACCAGTCAATAAACAGTTGATAAACAGCAAGAAAATTATTCTCATATGTATTGTCGCAAATAGAAACAATAGGTGACCGGCTGAAACGTGCCAATAGTGGAGAGGTTATACCGATTTATCTGACCACGTATTTTGTATCGTTGAGACAATACGGGCTTCATGTATGCGGTGGTGCATACATGAGCACGCAACGCGATCTTACCACGGCGCGTTGTGTTCGGGATAAATTATAGAAAATTCTTTAGATTACAACTGTGGTAAGCGGTACGGATGAAATATATCGAACAGATGTTGAGCATCCGATAATTAAAACTTCTCCGCACCAAAGATTTCTAGAGGGACATTTTTGGTGCCACGTAGCTGTTATCAGTGTACAAGAATCAAAAATCAATAAGTTAAATTTTGCTTAAAATTAAATAGATTCATATTAATTAATGAATTAAGTATTTAATTAATATTCAATGATGATGTAAAATCAATAAAGTTATTTTTATTCAATATAAATTATTAATTTATTATATTTACATAAAATATATAAGTATATGAATTTGTATTAAAATGTGAATTATACATATATGATTATTCTTATAGGTAAAATTGTTTATAACCTTATTCTTTATGTTAATAGCTTCATTATTAATTCAATTTGTTAGTAATTTATATAAGAATGTAATATTAAATATTGATCAAATTTAGTACAAATTAAAAATCTATATACCCTCAGCAAAAAAAATTAAAAGAACGGAACATTTTTGAAATTTTTTCAGTGATCTTCG